>CAJQUW010016910.1:600000-846718 GCA_907163375.1 Prostheceraeus crozeri | reverse complement strand
ATTTCTTTGCTCAGTAAATTTTTTGAATAATTTATTTTTTAACGTCCGATTGAATCTTTCTATCACTACAGCCTTTCCTGCATTTTCTGTGGAATAAACAGTTTCAAATAGTGGCTTTACATTTCTGTTGTAAAACTCGGACCCTTTATCAACGAATAGCTTCTTTGGTGTTCTATTATTTTCTTTAAAGATTTCTTCAAACGTATATTTAACTGACAGACCACTTTTGTTTTTTAAAGGCTTTACCCAAGCGTAACGTGTATATAAATCTATAACGGTCAATGCGTACTTAAACCCTCCTTCATTCGGCATATGAATAAGATCAGCACTCCAAGAGAACCAAAGGTCCTCAGGTTATTACCGAATCATACTAGGACTTAGATATATTCCAGAACCATCTTTTGTTTCTTTTTTTTCAATTAAATCTTCAACATTTTGAAGAATATTTTTAAGAACTCGTTTTCCTTCATCAACTAAATTTAATTTACTAATAAAATTATCTACTATTCCTTCTCCCCTAGCAACTTTCTCTAACTCTCTATTATGACGTTTTTGTTCTTCTAATGCTGCCTTCTCTGATTTATTTTTATTTACTGCTTGGACAATACCAGCTGTCCCACCTGCAACACTTGCTGCTGCTGCTATGCCACCTATTATTAGTGGAATTAATGGGAGAATCCCACCATTCTTTTCTTCTTGTAATTGAATATTCTCTATCATTGGTTTACTTATGTAATATTTCTTTTTGTCAATCGTAATAGTTTTAGGTGTATTTTTGTCAACAATGCTACGTAATTTTAATTCAACAGTTTTATTATTATTACTTTTCGCTTCCGACATTTTTAATAAAAAATTTTTAAGTTAGGAAAAATTTTAAGTTAAGAATTTTTAATTAACCAATAGAACTTTGTTCAGAGGCTTCATCCGATCGGACCAAAGGTCCTCAGGTTACTAACCTATCGGAGCGAAGCTCCTCTGGCTTTAGCCGATCGGACCAAAGGTCCTCAGGTTACTAACCTATCGGAGCGAAGCTCCTCTGGCTTTAGCCTATCCTAGCCATCTTCCCATTAAGAACTTCAATAGAATATTTTACATCTTCTAGCAATAAACCATAAGCCATCAATGAAGTTGTGGAATCTTTTTTTTCAATATTAATTGTTACATCACAACCAGTCTTGATAATATCTTCAGATTGTGCACTTAAATCGAAACAGAAAACAGGATATAAATGGGTCCAATCTCCAGGAGTTAATTGTGGTTCAACTCCAAATTCTATACAAAGATTTCTATAAGCATCATATCCTTCCATAAATTGATTATTGGTATCATCGAATCTTAATGGATTAATTGGATATCGGGTTTGATTTAAAGCAACTTGTAAACTTCGAATTGTATTAATATGAAAAAGATTGTTGTTCTTATCAAAACTTGGAGAATTATTTCTTTGAAAAGTTAGTAATAAATATCTTGGAGTATTCGCAGTTCTAGTAAAATGCCAGTTAAATCTTTGTTCGGAAAAAGTTACTGAACTAGCAGCACGCTTTAGAAAATTTACTGGAATTGGTTTGTTAGTATTTAATATTTTTGCAATAGCTGTTTCAACCTCTAAACTAGGAGTAATATGCTTAATCCACCATTCAAGTCTATCAATTTTTAAATATGCTTTTTTTCCAGTCTTAGCAAGAAAGATTAATTCATTATTTGCTGTACGATGAATTATTAATTTAAATTTTAATTGACATGATATTTTGTCATAATCTAAATATCCGAATAATGGAGACAATGACCAATTAACTGTCTCTTTACTTTTCTTGTTAAATTCACGTCTTTCTTTATATGCACTATTGTTTGTTTTATTTAAATGTTTTGCAATATTTTCTACATCTTTCGCAATTCCTGCGGCATCTGTTCCAGCGTGAGTTAAATCATCAACAATTATACCATCATTAGTATCAAGAAACCAACCTTCGATTTCATGCTTTTTATTATTTTCACCAATTGTTATAAATCTAAGCATTGTATCAATTACACCTGGAGAATCACTTATTGTTTCTATATTTTGAGTTGCAACATCTAAACGCATTTGTGTAAATAATCTTGGAAAAAATTATTCTCTAGTGCAATATTATCGCTATCTGGTAATGGTGTTGTAAAATTGGCATCACTATATAAAGAATATTCACAGTGTAAAAAGGAACCAGGTAAATATAAATAACTCTGCT
The DNA here is from genome assembly GCA_907163375.1 of Prostheceraeus crozeri. Taxonomy (NCBI): domain Eukaryota; kingdom Metazoa; phylum Platyhelminthes; order Polycladida; family Euryleptidae; genus Prostheceraeus; species Prostheceraeus crozeri. The sequence continues at coordinate 844,496 of CAJQUW010016910.1, read as the reverse complement.
GATTATCAACTTCAAAAATTAAATCTCCTCCAATATTTACTCTACTGGAAGATCAGGGATTCATAGCAATTCTTAAATAGTCATTCTTTTTTTGATTGTAACTGACGAACGGAGGATCGTCTAATCTAAATTTATTTTCGATAAGAGAAGACATTTTTAAAAAAATAATTTGACTTTTTTGTTTTTTCTCACACATAGAAAAAATTTTACTAAAATATAATTTTAGAATTTTGCTAGACCAGCTCCGCTACAGCTTTGCTGGTTAGACCGAAGGTTGCTGTTCACACCATTGCCTCTTATTTCTTCAATTGAACGTTCTAGGGCTACGGCTGATTTCTTCTCCTGTTTACTATCAGACCCCACAGCTATGTTAGCTATTTTGTTTTTTGTTTCCTCTGAAAGTTTTTTTAATTTTTTTAGTTCTTCAGAGTCATTCTTAAGTTTACGAATAGTTTCTAGTTGTTTTAATTCGTTTTGTGACTTAACAGCATTTGATATTGCACTAGCTGTACTACCTATAGCAGCTGCTCCTTTAGCAGCAGATGTAATCAAATCTTTATTATTTTTAATTAAGTTAACGATACTTCCAATACTAGAAAAGATGCCAGCACCTTCTTTTCAATTGTTTCTACACTGTCATAATGGTAAACAGATTTCATAGATGGTTCATGAGCAATTTTTTGATTTGAAGCAAAATGTTTAAGATTGTGTTTATAATATATAGGCATTTTTTAGGATTAAATTTGACTTTTGGGAAAAAATATTTACGTTAAGATATACGTGCGTCATCAAGGTTTACGTTTGTGAATGGTCAACAACTTCCAGATAACTTTATTAATTTTCTGTTGCACTTTATCTATTGCGTCAAGTAGCGTGTGATGTATTTTAATTTCTTTTCTATTAACTTGCATTTTCTCCTGATTCATCTTCAATGCCGTTTTAAGAGCATTCAATTTAACTTTAAGAACAACTAATTGTCTTTTAACAGAATCTAACTGTTCTTTATTTTCTTTAGAGTTTTCTTGTAAATTTTTCTTTAATTCATTTTCTAAATTGATTTTAAGAGTTTTCATTTTATCAACATTTTGATTACGTGAGTTTACTTCATTTATTATTCTATTCATCTTTTTCATTTGTTGAGTAATTTAGAACTTAATTCATCAACACTTTTTTGGAATGTAGTTTGTAACTGCTTTAAATTTTTTTAATTCTTTCAGGAAGTTTTTCTATTTCATCGTCTAATTGTTCTTTCAATAATTTTATCTAATGTTTATTTTTAATGACTGCAGATTTTAAATTTATAGAAAGTAATATTAAAATTTTTGATTGTTCTGAAATCTTTTTAAAAAGTTTTGCTATATCTGCTTCTAGCTCTCTATCCTTTTTATCAAGTTTTAATAATTTTTCGTTTAATGATTTGTCATTAAGTTTTAGCAACTTTAATTCATTCATCAGTGGAACCAAAACATCGTTTATATATTTTTCTTTTAAGTCATTGATTTGTGTATCAACATATTGTTTATTTGTTAACTCTGTATTTTGTTGCGGAAGAATAGAAAGATGCAATGGACCAGATAAAACGTCTCCAGTTTTCATGATATAATTTTCTATTTCTATTTCTGATTCACGATTATTCGGGATATATGCACCTCTACCAACATTTGGTAACATCATTTTTTTTAACAATAAAAGATATATGTCATGGAAATAAAAATTGTTTTCTCATGAAAATAAAAAATAATTTTTTCACGGATCAACAAAGACAATGAATGGACATCAGATCACTCAGATTCCTTCCATTTCTGAGGTTTCTTCAATTTTCGTCGTCGCCGTTGCCGTCGCCGTCCCCGCCGAAGTTCCTTCCATTTCTGAGGTTTCCATTTTTAAAGAAATATTTTGAATACAATCTTCTGGTATATTAAGACTACGTGATATTTTTAGGGCTACCTAAATTTTCATCGGCCTACATTTTCGACCTTCGGCTACGTGATATTTTTCGACCACGTGATTTTTTTAGATTACGTGATATTTTAAGACCGCCTAAATTTTCGTCCACGTGATATTTTGAGACCGCCTAAATTTTCGATTACTTGATATTTTGAGACCGCCTAAATTTTCGATTACTTGAAATTTTGATTTTTTGAAAATTTTGAAAAGAAACCCGCAAAAGTGTGACATCCGGCGCAAGCGAAGCGTCGCGCCGGATGTCACACTATATACTACTCACGAAAAGCACGGGATGAGGAGGAGAAATATATGATGGTACCACCTCCGCGTCTGTGATCAGACTCGTTGTCCTGTCTATCGCACCGGAAAGAACTGTAGCCTTGAATTTCAACAAGATCGCTGCCAATGTCAGGCGTGAACCAAGTTTCCGTAACACAGATGAATAACGGTCTGGTTGTAGAAACGAGGGTGCGCAGCTCGTCGAGCTTGTAAAACAGGGACTGTGCGTTGCAACGAAGAAGCCAGTTGCGATTCCCATTTGGAATAGTCGACTTTACAGACTTGGGAGTTAAAATCGACTTCAGAAATTTTTCAACTCGCTCCTCTTTCTGATTTCATCACGAAAGATGACTACGTCCTCTCCTGCATCTCTTCGTTGCCTTAGTTCATCAAGGAGAGCTTTCCTACAATTCTGCTGAAGAGGCGTGCGATCCGGATTCACATAAACTTCGTGTAATTCCGCAAACTTTCGCAAGTTCTTCGCTTTTCGCAAGACTGTCATTTGTTGTTCGACACTTCTGCAAACAACTTTAATGAGACGAGGTCGATTAACGCTAGGCTTGCCTACACGACGCACTTCAGAGACGACGTTGTCCTCACATCCGATTTTCTGAAATATATTCGCACACTTCACGATATCAGAATCTGAAGATTCATTCGATGATGATGTTAGCAACTCTTCAGGAACGCCCGAAATCATAAGGTTGCATTTCCTTTTGAATTGTTCGCTAACTTCATTAGTAATCGTTGAAGATATGTTGAGAGGTAGATTGCTCAATGAAGTCAAAGCATTCTCCATCTCGTCTGATTGCTCCAGAAGTTTACTATTGCTGGAATTCAAGCGGTTGACCTCATCCTGCAGTCTATCATGTTTAGATTGCAGAAGCTTGTTAGCGTCGTCCAATTCTTGAACTTGTCTCTGCAATGCGTTGACAGTTGCCTTCAGGTCCTCAATTTCGGATTTCACTGTCTTTATTATGTCACACGGAGTAGACTTGATCAATGCTTTAATGTCTGACAATGTAACTGTTGTAGAAGAGGAGCCGGAACGTGTTGTTTACTAAATCACCGAGTGAATAGACAATCCTTTTTCTACTATCACGGTTCATTACCTCAACTATTACAAGCTTTGCATGCACTGCTGTCTCAGTACTTTTGTTTGACTGAGAAAGTTGAAATCAATTAGACAGTGACACCTATACTCGTATGCACGAGAATAAATTATTTGTTTGTATTATATTTCGGGCTTAGTTATAGGCAGGAGTCCGGACTCCGACTCCGACTCCGAATCCGCATCCCTGGTCTAAATGCATGTTCTATCCTATGACATACATAGAAATTGAATATCGGTGAAATCATTTGAAAAACGCCTGTCGAATAACTGTAATAGAATTTTTTGAGGGTTTAATATCTATGACGTGGGTGTCTCATACACTAATTGAGAAATAATGATTATGACCTATCAAGTTCTATTCACCCATTTAGTCCCAGCATTACCCTTTCGTAACGGTTGCTTTCACGTTATCTCGCACGTCAGCTATATATATTATTCAACTTTCATATGTCTGAATTGAATATTTTCATGAAGATAAGTCTTACAAACGCATTTATGGACTTCAACAAAATCGCTTTCTTCGATTCACACATTCCATAATATGGAGTATTTTTTCAAATTTTAATACATAAAAGTATTAACATACATACAAGCATTATATATGGCTAAGATATGTATATTCGTCGAATTATGTCCGCAATGATGCTATGTCTTAAGACCAGAAGAGGCATCGCGCCTATTGAGGATCAACTTGCTTTGGAATGTAATTGAATCAAGCGTTACTTTATCGTAGGCTAACGTTGGTCAAAAGCGGTCTAAATGCCTGAAACTAAAAAAATATCATCGAACTCAATTTGATTAGTTTTGTTGTTCAACCTAAGGGTAAACGTGTTTATATCGCTATTGCACAGGTTGACCAAATTGCGAAAAAATTGCAATTTATATACCGCAATATACAATAATTGCAATAAATGGCAGTGAGAAATGAAAGATATAAGAAAATTGCAACATATATAGATACATAAATTGTAATTTTCAGTGATGAAAATATTTAAACTACAATTTTTTTACACAGAGAGAAATACACGAAAATTACAATTAAAACGTACCACATCATTTTTTGAATTATCGATCAACGCTTCAAGTTTAGGTCTGCTAAATAGCACTCAACAATGAAAATTATAGAACTAAGTCAGAGCCTTGGGGTGGGAACATCGCGTGACGTCACATTTAATTTCGCATACATCAGTTCAAATCAAAAGTTTATATAAATTCCAATCAATTCAATTAGACCAAAATGTCTTCAATCTATCATAGTAAATATCTTTGTATGGTCCTTGGTGCCTTTCAGATTGATTATCAAATCATACTGATGAGTAAACGTGTTGATCATTCTCAAGATTCAATTCAATCCATACTGCCGGTATTGAAATGTCTATAAGAGATCTATCATCCTTTCTTCTCGGCACTCCCGATTCCCACTGTTATAAAGAAGTGCTGTACTTCTTCTACTCATGGAGAACAAACCCAGGTCACGACTGTTTTGTCTCCAAAACTTAAAGTCGTGGTATCATCGGAGATCGATCTTTGGATATCGAAAATGTTTTCTCTAGATACTCGCTTGATCTCTAATCCGCGTCATCTACACGATAGTTCCTTCTCATCGCTTGCTCATATTCTTCGTCGTAAAACGTTCGTGTGTAGATTCAATGGCAATATCATCAAATCAATTCGTGGACGAGGAAATAGAATGCATTGCGAAATCTGGATTGCACGTGCAAGATATTTTAGTTATCATCTGTTTTTGTTGAAAACAAAATAGTTTTAATTTAAACAAAAAAGATAATTGGTATATGTTACTAGTAGGTAATTTTTCTGGTCCGTGCAGTTTTATTTACTTTTTTTGCTTTCAGTAATATCAATATCTTTGATTCGAGTTCCATAATTGTCAGAATTTCTAGTTTCATTGGTGTAACGTTTTATTTAATTCGTTCGCAATTTGGCATGTTTCGTTGACTTTGTGCGAATTGACCTTGACTGTGAGGTTTTATTGCGATGTGAGTATGATGTAGTCAGATAGTCTTCGGCATAGAGTAGGGTGGTCTTCGGTATCCGTCTGTTTTGGTGCCAGCCGGTATGAATAATTGTCATAATTGCAACTGTTGTTCCTGCAATTTTCATTCAATTTCATGTATTCTACAATAGGGAGAGAGGACGAAGCTCCGAGCAGTTACAATGTCGTTTTCACTATTACGCATTATTTTCAAACGGGCACCAACAAGAGCGAATTGGTCGAATTGGTAAATGTAACAAAGTAATTTTGTGAGTTGTATGTTCAGATGCAGAATCATCGCGTCTTTTTGAATTCACCCATCATAAATTTTAAAGGACTAATCGGTAAAGCGTAGAAGTATACCTAAATTTGTAAAGAAAAAACCGAGAGCAAACCTCTTTGAGTAGTTACTAAATAGCAGTTGATTTCATTGCTTTATATCATTGATATTAGACTCTGAATAGATAGATTAAACGTTTATTGTAGCAATTCTTCTATGTTAGAAATTTATTATCTTATCTAATAATCAATTGGAATAATCTTATTTCCAATTGAATTAAATGTTCTTGTTTTAATGCAAGAATTTGAATTGCCATGCTTCTGTTTCACAAATTGTAAACAACGTGGTTTTCTCGTGGATTATATCCAATGGTTATAAATCTGAATCATATTTGTTAATATGCGACGATGAGAATTTATGTTGGCTAAGATTCAGTAGAGGGAAGGAGACGCCGTACAAGTCTCGTGTATATTTGTCAGTGTATATATATATATATATGTGTCACTTGTATCAGCTACGCTAGTTTGCATTGTTATCTTTATTTGATACATCGATATGTAGTCTGCATTTTGAGAACATGATGCCATATATATATATATATATATATATATATATATATATATATATATATATATAAAAATATATATATATATATATATATATATATATATCGCAGAATATAGGTAACGTTTGTCAGTCACGATATATTGAGTAGTACGTGGAAGTACGTGGTACTTGAAGTTGTAAGGCTTATCTGCATGTGCGCACGAAGAAGTGAAGTCACCTCCCAGCGTCCTTTAGCTACCCTTTAGGCGTGCAATCACATGCCTAATTATTTGGGAACAATTGATCGAGCGGACCACTGACCTAGTTACGTGAGTTGTTGTTATGTCAAGTACGGGATAATAAAAATCGAGTTCATATTTTCAGGATTATTCACCAAATCGCAGTCGCATCCATGATCAATACAATTCCAATTTGAAACAAAAGTTGGAACTATAATACATTTCGATTGACGTATAGGCCCTATATATGCAAGTATGTGTTTACAAAAGCTATGATTATGCATGCATGCGACATTTTGTAAAAATAACGATGCTTGAATTAGTGCAGAGGTGTAACGGACCGAGCTATCTGAGACCCTTAACCCGATTGATTTTATACAGTAAGAAACCTACCAGTTTCCGTATTACGATCCAGTTTCTCCAACTTCACGACGGCTCCTTTATGATGTGGACGAGCACCGGAACAGCCACGCGAACGTCGCTCGGAGAGCGCTTAAGAAGTTATCAACCCTGCCCTTCCAGTTACTAGGTATTGTAGGTAATACCCTAACTCGGATGAATCTGTGGGTATTACCCAGATACGTTATAACGGTTGTGGGTAGCAGTTAATAAGCTGAAACAGAAGTAACATAAAACCTCAGCCTCCTAATTCAGCTGAAATTGTCTTGTTAACTTCCTAAGATATTGTAACCCGCAGATGCGACGGCAGTTACAACAATGCTGCTTACGATAAATTAATTAGCTGCAAGGGAAATATCATAAACCTATGTCATCAACCTACGGCACTTGCCTAAAACTTCTTAACCCAGCTGCGAGCAGTGACTTAGGTCCTTACCATCAGCCGTATAATTTAAAGAGAGCGACGTTTTGGTTGACCGCACACGCTAGGCACCGTGAGCTTTACTCATTGCATTTATAATAAAATGGTACATTCTAACACCAAGAATACTTAATTCATGTTTATCTTATGTTTGCCTATACTTTTACCCAGAAACCATCCAAAACCCTATAAAATCGGAAGCCACCAACACCTTACAATTATATACAATATGTACATGTCCCTGAAACCCTCAACTATCACTTGAATGTGATATAACTTTGCAACCCTCCACCAGAAAATTACACCAATGCTCCCAATTCAGGAGATATACCTGTGAGTTCTTTTATCAACTCCAAAATGAATGCCCTTCGAGAGATTGAAGTATTCCTGGCTTTCCTGTAGACGATCCAGGCATTTACAGCAGATATATCCAGAATATTAGCCCACACAGCGAGAGGCCATCGGAAAGACGCAGAGAGGGTGGAATACTGTCTTACCATCTGATCAAGTACATCCACACCAACTTTGTTTTGATTGTAGAAATTAATGATCGCTGGTTTTCTTTTCTGAGTAACATCACAAGCTGTCGAACTGTGCATCGTACTCAAAAGATTCACACTTTTATTCTTTTTGCACTGGTAATTGACAACAACAGCCTTGCTTTCATTTTCGATATAGAAGTCAGAGTTGTACAATTCTTTGTCAGACCGCTTCATTTCCTCGGCCAGCTCCCGTCGATTTTTTCGCATCGTTCCGACGATTGTGCTTTTCTTCTCTTTCAAATACACTGCACTTTTGAGAGATTGTCACAACATATATTGTATCCTTTGTTTATGACAGGATCGACCAAACGAGACACCACATCTTCTGCAAGTGTTTTCGTCCCCCTTTGATCACGTTCTTGAGCTCCCAAGTATGGTAAGATGTTCACAACATACTTTGTTTCTGTATCAACCATAACCCAGAATTTCAAGCCATATTTGTCCGGCTTGTTAGGCATGAATGTTATGAGCCGGCACCGCGTTTTGAGAGGGAGCAGCTGTTCGTCAATCGTCAAGAACATATTTGGAGTGTACACTTTATTGCAATTTACACGAAAGAGTTCGAAAACTTTGTCTTCATTCAGTCGAGCCCTTCGAGTGTCCTTTATATCAAATCGTAGATGAGAAAGGATTGTTTTGAAACGATCACGTGGCATAACCATTCCAAATAGAGGGGGACCAAACTCTTTGTTCCACAAAAAGTGCAACGGTTGATTTTTCCCGTAAATTCCTCTGGCGTATTGAATGCCGATGAATTTTTCTAATTCACTCAAAGTCAAATGAATATTTTCTGCAGCTGCATGTCTAATCGTGCAATCCAAAACCAAGCGCAAAATTCGCTCATCTATGAATTTCTTCCAAGAGTCGTATGGTGTTTGAATTGCTGCTTTGACAGAACTTGAAAGACCAGGAACGCCCGTGAAAATATTGAGCTGGTGCTCGACCTGGTTGTGACACAGCACTATTCTCATTTAGTCACTTGTACTTCCTCTAATACTGTCTCCGATTCTTTTAATAAACCTTAGGAACTTATATTTATCTAATCGTGCCTTAACTATGTTCGCTTCTACACAAGTACCTTAGTAAAATCGTAACTTCTACCATCGTGTGAGTTCCTACACTGCGTTTTCGATTATATCGGTCGGTACAAGTGTAGAAATATGATTTATGATATATTTTATATGATTCCTTCAATCAAAACCAGTGGTTCATTCTGCCCAAAATTGTTATAATCGTCATTGAAAATGAATGCGTAATTCCAAACATTTCCAAGCTGTATCTATTAATTGAAAATCTAGATGCATGAATTTCATTAAACATTGACAGAATAAAAAAATAAAAACGGTGCTCAGTAGATTTACTCGTGCAGATTAAAGATTCGGTGTCTTTCATTAATTACGACTCAGAATAATTCCGACTCCGCATTCATGAGTAAAACTAATTCCTGACTTTCGAAGCGTAAGTGTAGAATAACAACTTCCATGTGTCATATGCGTGTCATAAATATCATAAAAACGGAAGTTTCTTTATTTGATATGGTTATTCAATTTCTCGTTTCAGAATGGCATTTTTGGAAGAATATTCCAGTATATTAGACGATTTAGAACCATCGAGTGTTTCACATGAATCAATGTAAGTACTTCATACTTCTATGAATGAACGTACGTTTATCTCTCAAATACATGTAATTGGAAAATAAGCTTTCTAACAATTACTGGCAATAAAAACCAGATACTTATCATATATTTGATTCGACTAGGTAGCTATTACGATCAGGGTTGGCAAAAACCCAAGGTAGCAAGCAAAAACCGAAAAACCCACTGGGTTTTTGGGTATTTGGGTTTTTGCTCGAAATCTAATCCACTCATCATTTCAATGGTGTTTGTACATTTGATTGTCCTACAACGTTTATAGCTCATAATCGCTTTTTCAATCACTTCAATTTCAACTTATTATGACCAACGATATCCCGATGTCACTGTGGTTTTGTGAGAGTAATTCAGGAAATGTAGCGTAATTGGTCTAGGGAAAGTCATGATACACAAGTGTAGGTGATGCCGCGCGTTGTTTCCAGCCTAACGTATAAAGGAAGCTGCTGACCTGTCACCTGAGTGACGACCTGTGTATTCACTTGTTCATTGTTTCCCATAATGACAAAATCCCCTGGAGTGAGAGTCAACCCTACCGATCTACCACGTGATGCCAAATAATATTGCGCAACACAAACCTTTAGCACTTAACAGTCACAACAAGTTAAAGAAGCGATCGTGCCACTGCCATAGATTTGTCACGAAAAAGACAAGGCTCGCTTGATTTCCCTGAAGCCGCGTTTCCCTCGACAAGATAGTAAACAAAGCGATGACATCAGGGATAGAAATTGCCGTTTCACACATGCTGTACCAGATGTTTTATGGATGGTAACTGTTAATTATTATCAATTAAGAGATCTCAAGAACTGTTTACATTACCCGCTATAAGTGTTTATTTTCTTCTGAATTAGAAATAGCTGACTGATATTCTATCAAAATATCGGCTTAATTGTGACGATACAAAATAAACGATTAAATGTACAAGACATTGAAGTAATAAAGATCATTTTAAGATTTACTTTGTAGATAACATTTAATTACAGTATGTCACACTCTTAATTTCAGCCTTATTTGTGCAACATATATACATGTATATATATATATATATCGTATATGAGATAATGGAGCAAATTAAGTAAGATAACTGTATAAGATATTTCATAGTTAAATGAGATATACTTCATGTTAATATACAAAATATACTTCATGATAAATGAATAATATGAATTAAACATACAAAAGATACTTCGTGTTAAATGAATAATATGAATTAAACATACAAAAATTACTTCATGATAAATGAATAATATGAATTAAACATAGACTACAAAATATACTTCATGCTAAATAAATAATATGAATTAAACATACAAAAATTACTTCATGCTAATTGCTAAATGAATAATATGAATTAAACATACAAAAATTACTTCATGATGAATTAATAATATGAATTAAGCAAATATAGGATCCATAAATTCAGATAAGTATAGCTGATTTACGTGAGACATGTTATCTGGTATCATTTCAGACCGATTTTCTTCAATTTATGACAAAAATTTCCAAAAACCCAAAAACCCAAGTGGGTTTTTGGGTAGTACCAACCCTGATTACGATTCTGTTTTCGTCGACTCGTACTATAATTATGCGCATGATCAGATATCTACATATTTGTATGTCATGTACAAAGTTTTTATAAGGGATAATGTTCCATAAGGTACCATAATGTTTTTATAAGACATGTGTATGAAATCATTCACCGTGCGCGTGGCTAAATGGCTTTTATTAAGTCAATGGTGGAGCGAGTTTGTTCGACCAAAAGTACACTTGTTTCCCAAATGTTAGCTTGATGTGTAATACTTTATTACCATTTAAGACCTTAGAACAAACAAGTTTCCCGTTTTTATTTTAACTCAGTATAGTTACTTCAGTCTATGTTATTCAGTCTATTTATCTTAATATAGACAGATAATAAACACAGCCATGATTACCAATACTGATAAATTGAACTTCTCGAGCTATTGATATGAGAAAATATATAGCCTTACAAGATAGTCTACAATCGTGTTGCTGTTTTCCTTTGTAGGTCAATCCTTCCTTTCCTAAATGAAATTGGTGATAACTATGACGTCGAATCTGTAGATAGTGAAGATGAGATCAGTTACCCTCAGTTCGATGATGACAATGATAGTGAAGATGAAGCAGATATCCAACTCCAAGAAACTAATCAATGTTTATCTTATCCTATCCCAGTCCCTAGTGATGCTATATTAATTGTGTCTGCTGCACTTATAGTATTGGTGATTGAAAAAAACGTTTCGGTTGTCTCATTCAATTCAATCATGGCGCTATTAATGGTAAGATCCACAGGATCACACGATGGCTATATTTATATGCATACATGTACATGCGGTTTTTTGTAAAAAAAATACTTAGGCTTCTAAGGAATGAAGGCTGTGTGCGTAAATGGATATACGGAATACTTTGTTTTCCGCACGACTCCTTAGTATATTGAATATTTGATGGATCTTAACAAAATAGTTTCCATTACTAATAAGGTCAACTGTCATGCATAACAGCCTATATTATTGTTGGAACGCTAGTGATATTCTAGTTCTATGTTCTCTAACCAGGCCGGATTTCTATGATATTATTCTTGAACTTATTTTATTTCATTTCCTTCGTTCTGACCGAATATACACGTAATTTCTCATTTTGTTTATATAAACATCAAAGTAATTATGTTATTAAAACAAATTTACAATGAAGCATGGAGTATAGCCTACTGAAATGTTCACATCATAATAAACACCTCATAATATGGTGCATATTATATTTTACCTTTTTGAATTTCAGTCCGTTGGATATTTAAAAGAAACCCTTTCTTGGAAGAGTATGGTGAAGCTAGTGAAACGGTATCTTTACTTGGGAGTACCATACGAAATATCCATAACTGGCGAACGTTCGTGGGCGTCGTTCGATCTACCCCGGGTTGAAAAAACCAGGAACGTGAGACAAATATTTGTAAAACTTTTACCTATTTTACAAATGTGAAATAAATATTTGATTAAACAGTGAAATCAGCAATATTTAATTAATTAATCAAAATATTATCAAATATTTGACTCAAATTTATAAAATGATTCAAACAGAGCTGCATTGATAAACCTAATTAATATTTTATACTGATTTCATCAAATTTTTTTCTAATCAATTACTGATGAAGTGTTTGAATAATTTGATTAATAAAATTACAAATATTAGTAAAATACATAAAATTCGAATTGATCGCCTAATAGATTACTATGCGGGAATTCACAGCCCATCTCCTCCTGTAAACATATCTTAGTAGCAAATACTGACTGAAACATTGCATTTATCACCGGTGACAATTACTTATTTTGTTCAGTTAAGTCTGCTATTCAATCAACTTGTCAAGCTTTTGTTGCGTGCCTTGGAAACATGATGACATCCGTCCATTCCAACCCTTGTAAGCTACAGATCCACTACTGCGGTTGCATGCGATGGTATACCATACAAATAACAAAGCTTTTTCGTTTTAATCGTAGATTTGTTTTATCTTTGGTAAAATCAAATCATGATAAAAAGAATTTTGTTTATAAAAACAAATTCATTCAACAAATATGCATTATAAATTAACTAAATCAATTGATTAGATGAGCGCATTTTGTCTAATAACATCGTTGTCTAATAACATTGTGTAATCATCATTCTAATCATCATTAAGAAAATTTAATCAAATACAGCTGATTAGTTTGAATGTAAAATATTTTAATTTTAAACAATGTAATTTAAACATTAGAGTCAAGCATAAAAACCAAAAACATATGTACAAAACTAATACAGCAATGGTAATTTTGTAGAATTTATTTAATTTCAATATGGTCAGAATGAAAGGATTTTATAAATAACAAGATGACAAAAATCGGATAATACATATTTTGAACTATTACTTTAAACTACTTCTCTTTTCATTCCTATGTTACCACGTGTTTTATTTACGTTTTTGTCTTAATAAAGGAAATATATAAGGGAAGTATGGAATCTATGGACAATTTGTGGGACAGCCAAGATATTACAAGGATATTACTTTCCCGCCAGATTTATCAGCATTTTATGAATTTTGATATCTAAATTAAAAATAGAAGATGAATGCAGTGTTCAACTGAATGACAGAATAGCTATGTTGTGTAATACATCGTATTTGAAACTATACGTATTGAACTAGCATTTCAATATCAAAATTATTGACGAATAAAGACATCGATTGGCACAAAAAGATGGCGAATGTGATCCCAACTAAAATACATTACAGATATAGGATCTTTCCACACTTGACTTTTATACACTTTGGTCTTAATAAGCCCTAAGTCCAAATTATGATGATACATACAATTCGCATATTATTTTTCATAGGAATTTAATTATATTATTATATGTTTTGTTAAAATGTAAAGATATTCAAATAGCTGGAATTTTTTCTTTTTGATAATTACGGTTTTTAGCACGTATGGGTACTCCGTAAACACGTTTATTCCTATGCATTTTCACATGCGTTTCAGACAGCCAATCAAATTAAAGAAAGGAATACGTCGCAACTTAAGCATCGGATCTATTCATTTACTGATTGCACATGGTTACTCAGGTACTCAGGTGTTCTCCCACACAGGTTCCAAGCTATTTCCCAAAACTCAACCTGAATAACATCCCATTTATGACAACCACCAACATAAACATGGCACCAGCTGACAGCTGGTGTCAAAAACAAGTTGTAGCATTAAAATGGCCACAGGCAATACAAACTTCTCTCTACGAAGACGCATAGAAGTCTCAGACACTAGCTGAAAAACACGTTTACTCACCCCAACCCTAGACTATTCATCACTCCCTGAGGAGCCTGTAGATGTAATTTGATGCACATCTATGCATATTAGATCGAAAATGTATGTGTTTTTTCATCAAAAACACTCATTCTTCACTAACTACTCTCTATGAAAACGCATAGAAGTCCCAGACACTAGCTCAAAAACACGTTTACTCACCCCAACCCTATTCATCACTCCCTGAGGAGCCTGTAGATTTAATTTGATGCAGATCTATGCATATTACATCGAAAATCTATGCGTTTTCATAGAGAGTAGTTAGTGAAGAATGAGTGTTTTTGATGAAAAAACACATACATTTTCGATCTAATATGCATAGATGTGCATCAAATTACATCTACAGGCTCCTCAGGGAGTGATGAATAGTCTAGGGTTGGGGTGAGTAAACGTGTTTTTCAGCTAGTGTCTGAGACTTCTATGCGTCTTCGTAGAGAGAAGTTTGTATTGCCTGTGGCCATTTTAATGCTACAACTTGTTTTTGACACCAGCTGTCAGCTGGTGCCATGTTTATGTTGGTGGTTGTCATAAATGGGATGTTATTCAGGTTGAGTTTTGGGAAATAGCTTGGAACCTGTGTGGGAGAACACCTGAGTACCTGAGTAACCATGTGCAATCAGTAAATGAATAGATCCGATGCTTAAGTTGCGACGTATTCCTTTCTTTAATTTGATTGGCTGTCTGAAACGCATGTGAAAATGCATAGGAATAAACGTGTTTACGGAGTACCCATACGTGATATTAGCCTGTTAATTCTAAATTGTACATAACTTGAAATTAACGATCAAAATTATCAACCACGTTGCACAAATATAATTCAATCTATTTATCGTTTAATTCCAATTTATTCACTTTATTAATCGTTTTATTTTTAATTCATTTTATTATTTCAAAGTATGCTAGCTTTGAAGATATACATTACCTTGTATTTAACAGAACAGCATAGGCCTACGTAATGATTAAAGTCAAACTGTGAAATTAATAAATCCAGTAAGCTTTTATAGGCCTGCTAATTTCATCATTACTGAACTCAGTATGTATTCCACCAAACCAAATTACTGCTGAATTTTGCAATTTGTTGTATCTGACTTGATTAGCTGTTTATCTAAGGCCAATGACCCTTCAATTTGCCTGTTGAAGGACGTCCTGTCTGTCATGCGCCTAAGTCCATCGTGAAAAATCAGCTAGGTTCATAACATAAGATTAATCGAATTTTTATCCCTTCTATGTAAAGTTGAGCGATTTGCCGAAACTCCTGTGACAACATGGGCTCTCCCAAGTGTAAATTTCTACTTAAGTGACCGGTGCTGAACTTTTCTGGCGATTTAGAGAATTAAGATGCACTATCTGAGTTGGTTAGCTGTATATCCAAGTCCATCGTGAAATATCAGCTAGGTGCATAACAGAAAATTTATCGAATTTTTAGGCCTTCTATGTAAAGTTGAGCGATTTGCCGTCCGACCGGCTATATAGGCTAAATAGGTCGACCGGCTATTCTGAATGTCGGAAACTGTTCAACACAGACAATATGCCGGAAACAAGTCATGTAGCTATCTAGAATGGGGAAACTGGTAAGCCGGATATTTAGAAAAAAGCCAAAAACTGATTTTATTAAAAAGTAATTCTGATTGGGCTACTTTCGTCTTACAAAAACAGGAGCTTACACTTATTTAAAATAAACAAATATTCTTTAATAACTGCGCTGCTGTCTACGGCTGTTGTTTATTGTTAAATTTTTGGAGGTCAGCCCAGTTCTGGTTTTTACAAGCTCAAATTCTCAATATAGATTCTTCAATATAGAAAATAAAAATGTTCGATGTGGCCTTAGCTAGGGTATGTCGACGCAAACTTGCGTGGACACGATGAAAAAACTCTATGTCGACGCAGCAGAGTTTATTGCGTCGACATACCCTAGCTAAGGCAATTGTTCTCTGTCGACGCTTTTTTGCGTCGACATAGCCACATCGAACATTTTTATTTTCCATTTATAAAATAAGAATGCGGGAGGCATGGCGATGTGAAAAATGAACTACATTTTAGTAACTCAAGTGTGCCACCTAAAACCGACCATGCTGGTTTTAGGTGGCACACTTGAGTTACTGAAATGTAGTTCATTTTTCACATCGCCATGCCTCCCGCATTCTTATTTTATAAATGGAAAATGTTTTTTCGGATTTTTTTTCGTGGAACGTTCTGAGGTTAGAAATAATTAGATTAACAGCAAGATGAGTGTGATTCTTGATTCATGTCTTTAACTAGTCACACGAATTCTATCTCACTAATGTTGGAGGCATATTCTGATTAAGAATCTATATTGAGAATTTGAGCTTGTAAGAACCAGAACTGGGCTGACCTCCAAAAATTTAACAATAAACAACAGCCGTAGACAGCAGCGCAGTTATTAAAGAATATTTGTTTATTTTAAATAAGTGTAAGCTCCTGTTTTTGTAAGACGAAAGTAGCCCAATCAGAATTACTTTTTAATAAAATCTGTTTTTGGCTTTTTTCTAAATATCCGGCTTACCAGTTTCCCCATTCTAGATAGCTACATGACTTGTTTCCGGCATATTGTCTGTGTTGAACAGTTTCCGACATTCAGAATAGCCGGTCGACCTATTTTTAGTTGAATAGTGACTCGAATAATTCTAAAAATCAGCGAAAAATGTAAGAGGGGCAATCGTACAGCCTCAGGTGTAACCGTTGGTACAAGTTCTTTGCAATTTTAAAGTAAGCAGTTGTTGATGTTGGCCGCAGATATTCTTCAACAAAAAATTGACAACTTAACACATGAAAATGTTGTTCATCGGGATTAGAACTCGTCTCCTTGCGCTCTCTAGGCGAGCTTCTTAACCACTGAGCTACTGTCACATAGCTATCAGCGTGCATCACCAAATAACATATTCTAGCGCGTAGTTTTGACGTCACACACAACGTGATGCCACAATTTTCTGAAAATGTGTCGAATCGTGCTGGAATGACCCGTCAATTACTAGGGTCATTCATTCAAATTTCAAAAAAGCGGTCAAATCACCCCGTTCTCTCCTACTTTATTTCAGATATCAATGCCTAAACGCAAGAATATAAAGCGTTCGCGAAGTGGAAGGAAATATTCCTTTAGAAGAAAACTTAAATTCGATGAGCCATTTATCTCAGACGTTTCTATCGACGAATTATCAAGTACATTAGGAAGTTCAATGGAAGAAACAGAGGAGTTTTCATACTCCAATTTTCAACCACCGCGGGCGTCATCGCCTGTAGAATTTGGCAGTGCTTCATTTTTGGCAGACGAAAGTATTGTGTATGAATCTTTCGAAAGCTTGTCATCTGATTTTTCGGATATTTCAGTATTGCATGAATCTACAATGATGTCTGTTTCTGATTTCATCAAAAAATTCAATGAATTGATAATGAAACATCGTATTTCCGATGCTGGTGCAAGTTCAATCCTTGATTTGATCTGTGAAATATTACCTTGTCCGAACAAAGTTCCAACATTACGTGAAGTGAAGAGTGAGACAAAAGTTGAATTTAATAACTTAGAGATAATCAAATATAGTTCAGGTTCATTCTACATGCTCGACATAAATCAGCAAATCATTCGCCTGATACGCAAATTTGTGGACATTTTTGAACCTCCTACGTATTCTGGTCCTGGATTGTACCGCGACTTCTATGATGGTAGTCGGTTTAGTTTTGTTGATAATTCATATCTTAAATATCTGTATGTCTCACTAAATTGTGATGGGGTAATTCCAGTACAAAAATCAAAATCCTTCTCTCTGTGGCCTGTTACTTTATGTGTACTGAATCTTGATCCTGTGAGTCGTAGAAATGTTGAAAATCTAATTCTGTGTGGCATTTATTATGGTTCTTCTAAGCCTGACTTAAATGAACTCATGAAACGTGTGACTGATGAGTTATTATCAATTGACTTGCATTACCAAGATATTGTTGTGAGAATCAAGGTAGTCAGTTTCCTTGCAGATTTACCGGCGAAAGCGGCTTGTCTGAACATGATGCATTTTAATGCTTATCACGGTTGCACGATATGCACTATACGTGGATATTACAGCAAGACTAACCGCAAGATGATTTTTCCCTTGAATCATCAGTCAGCTAGTAGGCTTCGCACCGCCTATGAGTACACATTTCAAGCTAGCGTCGGAACCGACAAGACCCCGATTTATGGAGTAAAAGGCACATCTCATCTGTCAAAAGTTATTTCAATTCCTTCTGATGCCCCACTAGATACTATGCACTTAGTTTATCTTGGCGTAACTAGAAAGCTCTTCCTTCGTTTTATTGAAAAGCGTCTCTTAGATGTGCAAAGTGTTGACCGTGTTTTGCTATCAATAATGGTTCCGCTCTCTTT
This sequence comes from Prostheceraeus crozeri, assembly GCA_907163375.1. Taxonomy (NCBI): domain Eukaryota; kingdom Metazoa; phylum Platyhelminthes; order Polycladida; family Euryleptidae; genus Prostheceraeus; species Prostheceraeus crozeri. The sequence goes on along the minus strand of CAJQUW010016910.1, from coordinate 825,874 downwards.
CAAGAGAAAACCGAGAACTTTAAATGTATCTCCCCACTGGAAAGCGACGGAATGGAAATATTTTCTTCTATATTATAGTGTGATTTGCTTGAATGAAATCGATGGCGTTCAAGAGGAAATATTGCTTCTTGTTATCCTTTTTTCAACATCTGTCTATATCCTGTCTGCTAAAACGGTTACAAATGTAGATATCAGTGTAGCGAAAACTCTAATACTCCATTTTCAACACTTGGCTTCAAGATGGCTGGGGAGTAATTTCATGGTGTACAATATGCATGCTATTACTCATTTGCCTGATCAAGTAATGTTATTCGGACCTCTCTGGGTGACATCGGTAGCACTTTTTGAGAGTGCATTCGGCATATTCAAATCCTTTGTGAAGGGATCTCGAAAGGAAGCTTCCCAGATGGTTGAGAGGTTCATTAGATTTCAAAGCTTCTCGTTGCATATTAGCAATTCCTCAACAAAGGAAGAAAATGTGTACAGTTACGGAAAACTCACTTCTATCAGTGATGATGTTCTTTTGATTTATGACTTGGACGCCACGGATATTGACGGTGAAGTTGGAAAAATATCAGTAAATCACCTGATATTCACCTCTTACAATTATTCTCGAAAAGGAAATTCTGCGTCACATTACGCTACATCTCTTATCGACCAAAAGATCGTTTTCCTGCGAATTGATCATATCGTTCTTAATAAACAAAACAAGTTATTATGTTTGTGTAGTTTATTTGTTGATTCGAGTTTCTTTTCCGACTTCAATTCAGATTATGTGCCAACTGAAATGTTGAATCTTCTGAAAAATTACTCTCCAGTTGGATTTCTACATGATAGGACACTTATCGTGGTTCCCGCTGACAGATTGACTGCTCATTTCATCGCCCATAAAAGTCAGAACCGATTTTATGGTGTGCCTCTTCTTAACAATCTAGAGCATGATTAGTCGTTGATAATAAATGTTTTTTACATATACTTTTTGGAAAAGTTTATCAAGTAATACCATTGTTCTTACTTTTATCATCATGTAAACCTACCACGTATGTCGATATGTACATAGTTCATTTTGGTATTGTACCAATTTTAGAATACTTGACCACTTCTGTCAGAAAACTTCAGAAACAAATATATTATTTATAATGAAATACTGAATGATACCTTTGTGGTATTAACTATTCATTGCGGACTATACTTATTGTGCAAATGTGAATGATCGACTTAACTTACAACATGCATTTAGTTCTAAATTTACCCCAACATCCTATCGTTTCTATCACTAAAGTAGCCGAGGTATTGACTGAATGTCCGAGTTAATTAGCTAGCCCTTCTTATCATAACATTTTTATTGATTGATATATTTTATAATACAGATTGTTTCATAAAAAATGGATCACCCTTAAACATCGCCTTAACTTCAACTTTGTCTAACTCCGCCAAACTTGAACGAATTTCTCTGAAATTTGGAAGATATGTCAGTTGTGTTTACTAATATCATTGTTGGAAATTTCAAGCATGAATATTGAGTTGTTTTCCTGTTCTAGATAAAAAAGTAATAGATAATTTGATCTTCATTTAGCAATGTTACACAAAATCATACCTCACTCTTATAAAATTACATTTGTTCCCTTTGTTATGTAATATGTTGTTCTACAAGCCAAAAGCTATCAAGCAAAACAAAAATAAAGAAAATCGGTCAATCAGAGCCAGTATAGCACCATTATTCATCAACAATAATGTAACTGCTACATCTGATTAACTGGACTTCATGTTCCATAGCTTCCTGACTTCGTTGCGGTAGTGTTGGCAGCACTCCTGATTGCTTTCAGCTAGAAATCTATATCTTACCGGTTGAAAACAATACAAAGCACAAATGAACAATAACGAGATCGCATTCACAAAAGGCAAAGTGTCACCCTTGCTAGAACTAGGGTCATGACTAGGGGACTATGAGTCATTGTCACTGGCGAAATCAATGGGATCGGGTTGTCTGGTCTGATGAGGCATCAGTCCGTCTGAAGGATAGTGATGGTCGATTGAGATTATGGATAAAATCTGATCAGGAAATTCCGAGACATTTACATCGTCCCCGGGTACAAGGTGGTGCAACTCTACTGATTTGGGCTGGCATTTGGACCAATGACCGCTCTGAACTTCACATACAGCAAGGAACCATGAATTCTGAACGCTATGTGAATGTTTTACGAATGAACATTGGCCAAATGACAGATCAACTTGGTGATCAATCGACTTGGTTATTTATGGATGATAATGCTACGTGTCACAGGAGTAGTAGAGTCAACTTATGCAAGTCTCAATTAGGGCTTAGGACATTATCTTGGCCAGCTCGTTCTCCTGATCTGAATCCCATAGCAATGTATGGAGTATTCTAAAACGCAACGTTCGTCGTTCACTGCTACCTAAAGATGGCGTATCACAACTTACGTCACTGTTAAAAAGAGAGTGGAGAAAGTTAGATCAGTCAAAAATCAACGATATCATCGAATCAATGCCAAGACGAATTGGTAATGTCATTGACAATAAGGGTAGGGCCACAAAATATTAGTTTCTTAAGAACCGTTACTGTATCATAGCTTATCAGATTATATAAGGACATTTAAATATATCAGAGATATGAAATAACATGAAAAGTGCTTTCTGTATCATACTTATGTTTTATTTAGTCAAATTTTAGGATGATCCACTTTTTTTGAAACGGACTGTATAATATATACATGTATTCATGAATTTTATTTAGGGCATCCGATACTCTATTCGTGCATTGAATGGTATATGCCTCGATAATAAGCTAGCATGTAGATTAACCAACCCCCCCCCCTCCAGACGAGCCGGTGGCTGAGTGGATAGTACGTTGAACTTCCACTCCGGGAGTCGAGTGTTCGAACCCCAGTAAAGTCATTTGGTGGTGTCAGGAAGGGTATTCGACCCTAAATTTTCGATTGCTCCGGTAAAGTCCTCTATTATTAGAGGCACCTTCCAACCCCAAATGAAAGAATTATCTTTCTCTGGTATTAATCGTGGAAGTAAAACAAAGGTTTATTAATCGACGATCCTAAACGCTTAATAGCATAGGTAGATACAGCTACAAAGATACGCGAAAGCATATTAAGTCATGCAATTTTTATCTTAACCATCTATCCTTAAATTGTTTATACATGCGTAATTGTTGTCTTGATAAAATGAACAATGATTTTCTCTTTATTTTTCAGTTGATGATGGAGAAGTTAGCGAAAAGTGCTCGCCAAAAGAAAATCCCAACTAAACCATGGGAAACTGAAACCCATAATTTCTACTTGTTTTTCATAAGAGATGAAAATAAGTACACCTACTTCAGTTCAGTGTCAAAATGGTGGCCGAAAGAACTGAACGGAAAAAATCTCAAAAGAGGTGATAAAGTAACCTTAGCAAATGGTACGAGGAACCAATTTGATGCGGAGTTCGTTACTTCCTCCGAATCTTTGCACAAAATTAAATCAAAAGCAGCAAAACTTCAAGAGAAACTGAAGTCAAGCAACTCCAATTTCAACCTAAGCTCCTCATTCCTTAGCAGTTCTTCGAACAAAGCACCGGCAGCTTCTCAACAATGTGATGCTATGGCTGAACGAAGCGAAGACGACGCCCAGTCTGATGAGCGTGATAGTGATGGAACCGATGTTATATCTGAAACACTTTCATCTGAACAATCTGATAGTGACAGAAGCGTTTTGCAAGGAATTTTGCCTCGTAGGTTGAAACTCCAAAGACAAGAGCGGATTCCACCTCAAGTAATCAATAAACGTCCATCCTATGAAAATATTCAGATGTGTAAACTTTTGCGTGAAAATAATCGACTACAGAAAAAACAACTGCAAGAGATGCGCCGCCTGCGAATTGCCATAATAAACTTAGCATCTCAGACCGACAATGTCGACGTTGATCTTGAAAACAGTGAACCCGTATACTTCGAGGGTGTGGATGTTACGAAGATTGGAAGAAAGAACCTTGATCACACACAATACGCGATTTATCTAACAAGGAAATTGTTCACAGATGACGAGATGAAAGGGAAATCGATTTTTCCCAAGCGTGTGACTTCAAAGCCTTCACTATCCCCTCGGCGGTCACAAGTTTTGGCAGATGCATTGAAATCACGTTTTAAGCTACATTCAGAAAGCCCTTCGTTGCAGGAGTGCTTTAATTCTATCAATCAGTTAACAGCTGATGTTAGCCGAGGTAAAAGGCTAAATAATAAAAAGTGCCAATGATTTGTTGATTGTGAATGACGTACAAGTATTTATCTACATGATGTATGAGAAATACTGAACTGAAACATGTTATGCTGCTATTACCCTCGTGTGTGGATCGACTTGTGTGCCTTGAAATCAAGATGATATCCTTCCAGCTTATACTTTTGCAGAGTTTGTCGATACATGTAAGTCAAATCATGTCAGAAGTTCCTCTTGTTGTCAAAAAGGTAAACAAAACTGTGTTTGCTTTAAAATCAGTAGTAGTAAGCGTATTCTTACTTTTTCAAAACACATACAGGTCTACAAATTCTTGCCTAACGCCTATTGATAGTATGTTAGATTAACGTTTTCAGTAGCTTATGTAAATGTAAAGAGTTATCTAATTAACCTATATGTTTTTTTTGTCCGTCATGTAATGGACTTTATTTTATAGATAGATGTGTCTATCATCTATAGAGAACGGTTGACCAACATATTAAACATATGATTTGATCAAGCATATCACTTTTGTTTATCTAATCATGAGGAACTTTGAAGGTTTTAATTTGTTTTTCTTGAAGTCGATGTAGCATACATCCAGATTGAAAATGATACTACTTAACGTTTGTAATTTTATGCTGTGCATGGTTTTGTGATAGCATGATCGTGAACATCAAGATAGAATATATTGTTTTGCAGTATCTAATTTTTCTCATTCGGTTCGTTTAGACGGTAGAGGCTCGTGGAATATTTCGGAAACATAAATAATTTGGCTAATATTAGACTAATCTCAGGTGAGAATTTACAAAGTTTTGAAAAATTAATTACTTATTTGTGAAATATGAGAGTAATATTTGAATGATTTAAGACATGTTACAAATATTTGTTTAATAATCAGTAAATTTTACAAAAATTCGATAAAAGTTAGATGAATTTGTTACAAATTTGATAACAGTTTGCTAAATTTAATAATAATTTCATAGATTTTATAAATATTTATCAAATATTTGAATAAACTTTGGCACACGATTTGACAAATATTTGTCAAAACTTCGGGGTTTTTTCAACCCGGGACGACATCAACTCGAGATCCTTCTACATCGCCATTTACGGACTACCTATGACTATCGAGAGAAATTGAAAGAGGATAATGGCGATATTTTACATTCGTGTTCTTCTATTTCATCAAGTGATACTATAATTCTGCACCTACACATGTCATCTGATGGTGGCCAATTGCACCGTTATCGGAAACAATCGGCATGGCCTGTACACGCTGTCCTCTTGGATCTTCCTATTCATCTTCGATGGAAACCGGAGAATGTAATAACTTTAGGATTATGGTTGAGTGGCAAGAAGCCAGACTGGTCTATCTTTCTCAAAGATTATCTGGATACTTCACTGATTGGTAAGACATTTTCTCTTCCTGTAATGGACTCAGTGTTGGAAGTACAACTCAAAATTCACACAGCTGTATTTGATTTGCCAGCTCTTGCATCCATCTTGAACCATATACAGTTCAATGGTAAGTTTGGATGTGTCTTCTGCAGCGATCCTGGAATAAATACAAAGGTGGGCAAAGGTCATAGTCGAAAATATGGGGAAATTATTGACACCTTTTCGGATGAAACTTACGCAAACTATTCTGAGATTGCTGCTTACACTAATGAGACAGTTTTTGGAATAAAAGGATATTCGTGCCTGAAAGATCATTTGAATATACCGTCTCATATCTTACTTGATCCCCTGCATTTACTGTTTGAAAACTGTAGGAAAACGTTATTACTAAGATTGATAGACTCGTCTTTTTTTTCGCGAAAAGTGGTATTTGGGCCGACATATATCTACATATGAACATGTCTTCGAAAACATTAAATTGCCTTCTTTCCTTAGCAAACCGAGATCATTAGCAGAAACTTCGTATTGGAAAGGACGAGATTTTATGATTTTTTTGTTTTATTACAGTGTTCCTACCGTTATGCAATCATTGTTCTACAAGTTTGACAACAGCAGTGAATACGCATTTCATTTTGTTACCTTCATTACAGCATGTAAACTCTGTTATTCGACCAATGCTCGTTCTTGTCATATGGAAATTGACCTACTCTTCAATTACTTCCACTCAAGACTTCCTTTCTTGTATGATGCGAACATTTTAACAATAAATATGCATTTATTACTGCATCTATCAAAACAAGTGAAACAATTTGGTGCATTGCCTTTCTGCTCAATGTTTGCGTTGGAGCATCAGTTTTTTAACTACAAAGTGTTAACTCAGGGTACCACATCTTTTTTGGAGTAAATATGCAATAAACTGACTCTGATCAAGTTTTGTAAAATGTATTTAGAAGTAATTGATTATCGCGATAAAGATAAAATATTGAAACTTTTGTCCTTAGAAAGTAATGATTTCCATCAAATCACCTATGTCAATCACGGATTTGTCAAGTTTGGTCGTATAAAGTTATATGCTCAGTGTTATCGCAGATTAGGTAAATCATTTTCTACGGTTATGGAAGTCCGTAATAATCAAGAAACATTTTTTGTTGACGTTTGTGAGTTTTACAGAGGTACATCCAATAAAATATTTGCAAAGGTCAATTTATTGTCACCGTGTGAAATACCAATGCTTAACTTTGACAGAATGACATTGCCGAATGTTCCGCGGCACATCATTGATATTGTCAAGAAGCATTCTTCTTTGTTTGTTATGCGCAAAACAACTGAGTACAAACGTATATCTGTTAATGACATCATTCATCCCTGTATTGTAGTCAAAAACTTTCATGTTAATCTGGAATCATCAACGATGATTGTGATGCCGTCTGTCACTCTACCAGAATATTGTTGAGTATTATTGAGTTTTGTAATTTTGAATTTTTATATTTTGAACCAAACACTAAATAATGTCTAGAACTTATTTCTTGTATCTGCAATGAATATTGTTCTGCAATGATTGGAAACAATTAAATACTTGCTGATTATTAGTTATTTTTCCTCGACCCGTAATTTAATTACAATCTTAATTGATTTCGTGGTATATTATGTAAACCAAAATTGTAATTTAATGCAGTTGAATGTGTAATAATTGCAACTGATTGATGAATTCATATAGCCAAATTGAAATTTATATACCAAAACTACAAAATAATTGCAATAAATAAGTCACAATTAATTGCAATCCATTGCAATTTAGGTACAGAAATATTTTAGAAATTACAACGATTGCAATGGATACAGTGTATTAATTGCATTTTTTCCGAAATTTGGTCAACCAGTGTGGTCTTCTCCATAGGTGTTACTGTGTCAGTCTGAGTAGCACTTGTCATGACTGGTAATTTTGGTAGATGATAGTGTGTCTTCGTTTGAGCGTAGGCAGTCGGTTACATAGAAATTAAAAATACCATAGAAAGTCCTAGAATGGAAATTGCATGAAAATTATGGCACACTCCGGGGGAACTTAGTTGGGGCAAAGTGTAAATTGTACGAGCTGGTTTCCTTGTTTTCTGATTAGCATTTATGTTTATGAAGCCAATTTGTGATCTGGATTGTTGCCCCTTGTCCAAAGATCATGTACACAAAAGCAATAAAGAATTGACGAAATACTGCGGCGACAGGATGACAAAGAAGGAAATCCTTTAAAACGTTCTGTACGTTCATCATTTTCAAATATCGTTCCTATTATCTATCACGAGTATAATCAGACACATATGCAACTTGCAATGTCGATTTACAGATCATGCATTACTCCAGCTTGAAATCAGAGACCAATAAATCTTCGATTATCCATTTTACTCTAAAGGGTTCTCCTGTTCATCATATTTGAACAATTTTCAAAATCTTTGCATGCATTCGAATATCAGCTTCGAAAGTATCATCACACTATATTACATAAGTCATTCAATGATTAATTGAAAAGTTCCAGCGACATTTTATTTATCTGAGAAATGATTGTAGGTAAAGAAGCTTTCAGTGTGTTTACTCCAGAAAAGCACTAGGTTTCTTCACCGCCTGAAGGAGAAATTATCCAACAATTAGAATTCTATCTGTGAAATCTGTGAATTCTTCAGATGTTCTTACAACCAGTACACCGACCACTTTCAGTTATGACTGTGAGACAAATTTTAATTCGCATTCCAGTATTGAAAAATTGGAAAATAGTTGTCAGTGACTGCTACAAATAGACACAGTATATTAATCCATGGAATAGTAGGCTATTTCACATGAAACAATGCCACCATCTCACTTAAAATTCTCTTCATGAAAATCCTGTAATTTGCTGTCAACAACTTCCACAACCAACTTGACAAATAGTTTCACTATGATACAATGAGGAGAATTCACGAAGGTGTGATGATATTCACAGACTTCTGTGCTGAGAACGGTTTTGCGAATTCGCCTTAATGTCTTAGATCGAATCTCATCTACAAACCATAGATTTTTCCATGTGCCATCATTGTACATAGGCAAGATATCAAACTTCCATTCTAGTGTATTATTATCTACTTCTATGGTCGGTTATGATTTGAGATTTCTATGTGCATGATTTGTAAGAAGTTATAAATAGATATACCGACGACGAGAAAATTACAAGCAACGTCGATGCTAGCCATAGAAATTAACAGTACCATATAAAGCATTTTTATAATCTACTTCTATGATGTTAGCTATTGTTCCATTTCTATGGCTGTGTAAGTCATCGGCAAATCAATAGCACTCCTACGACGCATCAAACTATAGTATTTGAATCAACAAACTTGATAGATAGTGAGAAATTTGCTGTGTTTCAGTTGACAAAATTATTGTTGTGAATAGTGATGCCTGTGCGAGTCAAATTCTTCTCAGTAGATGAGGCAGTGCAAAAAGTTTTAGAAAATGACGGCAGCGGTGACGATGAGCCTACTATCACAATCTTGCCTCCAGAAGCTGATGCTCTCACGGATGAGGAAGAAATTGATGAAGACTTGATCGGTGAAACGGACGACTTGAAAGATGTTGCAGGACTTTTAGAGATTGAAGAACATCATTCTTTATGGGAGGATAGCGATGGTGTAGGGGACTCAGCAAGCATAGTTATTGGTCATGTTGAAAGCATCCCTACATATCACAAGCACAATGCAAATGAAATAATTTGGTCAAAGAAAGACAACGCAACACCTGCCTTAAGTCAAAATCCCCAATGGCATCAAGAAGCATTAGCACCTTTTATCGACAGTGAACCATTCCAAGTTTTTCAGCAGTACACCGAAGCATTACTTTTAGCCGGTCGATTTACTTGTCCGCGAAAGCAATCGATATGCGTCTCAAAAGAATTCGAATTTTGCTGTAAATCATGATAGCATGTATGCATTTCTTGGAATTTTATATATCGGCGACTACCATCACGTCCCTCGAATGAAAATGATGTGGAGTAATGATGATGACGTTGGGATTCCTGCAGTTCGGGAATCTTTGACAAGGAGAGATTTTGAAATGATCAAGAGCATTTTTCATTTAAATGACAACAACTTGGCCCAAGGTAGTACGGACAGACTGTTCAAAATTGGGCCACTAATTGAGTTTGCAAATAACGCATCTACAAAAATTGCTTTGAAACAAGACGAAAAACTCTCAGTCGACGAGTCGATGGTCAAGTATTTCGGCAGAAATCGACTAAAGCAATTCATAAGATCCAAACCAATCAGATTTGGCTATAAAAGCTGGTGCTTGTGCAGTAGTGATGGATTTCTTATGAGATTTGACGTATACCAAGGTTCAGATGATAACAGTAAAGAAATTCCTCTTGGTTCAATAACTGTTGACTCCCTCCTCCGAATGGCTAACGTCAATGGTAAGCATGATGTAGAACTGTTCTTTGACAATTTTTTTACGTCGTACGATTTGATGGTTTACCTAAAAAATCGGGAAATCAACGCCACAGGTACTGTTCGTTCGAACAGAAGCAAAAACTGTCCCGCTGCTGCGACGAAACTGATAGAACGCGGAGAATATGATTATAGATCGTCGAATGGAATATTGGCGGTATGGTGGAAAGACAGTAGCGTTGTTGGTTTACTATCTAATTTTGATAGTGTTCAATCTCTTAGAAATGCTCCAAGGTACAAAGAAAAAGATCGCTGTTCCCATGCCCCATCTAATTCAGCCTTATAGAGAGAATAGCTTTAGAGAGAATAGCTTTATATTTATCAAATGAAAATCAAAAATAACATAATACAGATACAAAAGATCGAGTTCAAGTAAAGTCACGTAAGTCATTTATAATGAGAGAAGAGAAAACAACAAATGAGTTTTGTCTTCTTTCCGTGTTGCAATGCGGAACGAGTACACGGCCACGACTATTTGGATGAATAACAATTGTATACAGAAAAAACAAGTGGCCATTCGCCAAGAAGGTCTTTTCAAGCAACCGGCCGGTTTTCGAGTGTTCTCCCGGAAAGTTGAACGGCTCTGTTGACAGCAGTAGTGAACAGGACAGCATGACGCATGCACGCAGTTAACAGATGGAAGACAGACACACGTATCATAGATATATACACAAAACGTCACTAACATAAAATTATAATTCTTTTCTAAATAAAAAATAGGGAGTATTTAAAAAATAAAAAAAAAATAATAAATAATAAGAAAAAATAATATAAATAAAAAAAAAAATAAAAAAAAAAATAAATAAAAAAAAAAAAAAAAAAATAAATACAAAAAAAAAAAAAAAAAAAAAAAAAGGAAAAAAAAAAAAGTAACCATACAAAGGGTAAGTCTGTAACACAGTTGTTCTGTACACACAGATCTGGTTGCACTGCTTCAGAGACTTGCTGACTGCAAGTACCAACTTCCTCGACTTCTTCTTAAATCCTGAAAATAAACTCCTGTCGGCACGATCTTGGCAACAACACAAAACAACTGAACTGATGTTGTGCTATGTGCTTGTTCCTCTGATCCCTCTGAGGCTTGATGCCTTTGTCGGGACAGCGAACCGTCGATCGTCCGTCCCCGCGTATCCGACCCTACCGATGAATACGCTACCGTACCCGCAGTTGAATTCATCGGGAAATTGGATTGGGCTTCAGATTTGAAATTGTCGCTGAGACGCGGGCGGCTTGTTTGAGAGTCACTGAAATCACTTTTGTGGCCCTGGGGGTAAACAGAAGAGATTTCAGTTGTCCTCCCTCTTCTTGATCCAGTTTTTGTGGCTCTGTCCCGCTTCTTGTCGCAAGTACACCGACTTCTCTTCTTCTTCTTTGGATAAAGGAAACGGATGCGGATGGTGACAATGTGAGAAGAGATGTTCCGATCAGGAAGCCCTTCCTCTGCAACGTTTGCCAACTCTGCCAGAACTCTTTGGCACAAAACATGTGGAGAACAAATTCGATCATGCACATGAACACAGAGTCTTTATCAAGCCGACTTAAGCCATCCATCGTCAAAGCTCTAAAATGAGATAAAAAATTCCAAAAATGGTTATGATGTAATAAGCGACAACCACACGTCACCACATCCCACACTAACAAAAACATCCAACAAAACATCCAAACACCGACGACTTTCCTTTCGCGATGAAGTCCAAAATTTGATTTTTTAAATGCATTTTGAGTATAATTCAGGTACTCATAACACTAACACACACATTCATCAACGTGGGTTCCATGTGCCAAAACGTACAACGAACGAAGAATGCTTCAGAATACACTTACAAATCTTCGACTCCAAATCCCACGTACTAATCTAAAAGAAATGTTCGCAAGGGCAGCCAACTGGCAAGCTCCCCCATGGCTACTCCATCAACCTAGGGTAAAATATTGACCAAAAAATAAAAATTTTAATGACATTGTTGACGATCTGGTGAAGCTCAAACAAAAGGGGTACGGTACCGGTACGACGCAAACCATGCTGAACATGATTAAATCTCGATCATATCCAAGGTCTCGTAAATAGGAACATTTGTAAACAAACGAAGTAACGTCGATGACACCATAGGTTTATCGAGACTTTTTATGATTTTTAAAAATGAGGTCAACAAAAAAAAAGTCTTTGATGTGAATAACCTAACTGCCTGCTCCAACAAGGACATAGAAGCCAGAAGCCAACCATTTTGACAGCGCGTGGTAGAAGAACCACACATACTCAGATTGGGTCGTAGCGTACTCCTCTCCGTGAATTTTTTTTTTGGTTGACCTTGGTGCTTGCATGCAATTATGTCTGTCACTCTCCATCTCACTCCCGGTGTTCATTCTTGAGAAGAGCCGGCGGCGATATAAGGCGGGCTTAAATGAAAACCTTGGCGTTGCTTTTTCTGTATAAAATTTCAAGTCAGAATGGTGTATTCAAATATCTCAAGTCACGGTTGCCATCATCCAAGGTCAAGCAGTTGGAAGAATAACAATTGAATGCAATGGGTGACCAGGACATTGGCATTTTTCATAAAAATCCACAAAGTATTTTCGACGTCGTCTTTTAAAGTTTTCCCACGTGTTGATACACGAACAATCTGACACACAAATGATTCTTTTAGCACGTTTGAATATTCTTGATACCATACTTTGACAGTTACATTGAAGATTGCAGAACAAAGGTCTACAATAATAAATAAGATTACCGATATTTGCTTTGAATATGATCCAAAGCTCATCGTGTGTAACAATATTTTTCAACACTCTTAAGAGATATAATCTTTTAGAACACTTAAATTCAATTTCACGAAAATGAGACTTCCACTTCAAAGTATTAGACCAAATGACACCCAAAGTTTTCAATTCGTCTACAAGCTCAAATGGTAATTCTAATTGAATAATTCGACGTTTCTTAGAAAAACACAAAGCTTTAGTTTTACTAACATTGATACTAAAGTTATTTTGGTCCGCCCAATACTTCATATCCTCGTATTCAGATAAAACGATCGAAGAATTTGAAAATTCAGAATTGCCCATTAATGGTACAACTTCACAAATATCATCCGCATATTGAGCAATATGAGTATTATCAAAAATAGGTAGGAAATCATAACAATACAGAGTAAATAACATAGGTCCCAGCAAAGACCCCTGTGGGGCACCACTTGTCACACTCAGAATCGAACCGATGATTCCTCGAATTTTTACACATTGAAATCTGTCAGATAGATATGATTTCATCAGTTGAACAAAACCTTTCGGAAAATCCAGTTTCAACAATTTTTGCAACAAAATATTGTGATCCATGGTGTCAAATGCACGAGAAAAATCATAATTTATCATGACACAAGATTCTACGTCGGGTTTGTCCAGCATTTTTGTGAGAAAATCATGGATGGATACAAGACAACAAGTTGTGCTGGACTTTTGCCTATAGGCAAATTGATATGATGGTATGCTGTTAGACAAAACATCACGCATACTACCCATGACATGAAATTCCAACAATTTAGCTGGGATGCTCAGCAACGTAATAGGCCGTAATTGATTTAGTTTAGCGGGGACGGTCTTCGGAATCGGTGAAACAGTACATATCTTAAAAAGAGAAAGCACCTTCCGTAAAATAACACAACTGTTGATCAAATGACAAAGTGGCTCAGAAATAAAAGGAGCTGCAAGTCTGAAAAATCGATTCGAAATTCCGTCAGATCCCGTTGCTTTACGTGGGGACAGTCTCTCCAAGAAACATGAAACGTCGAATGGTTCCATCAAAGGGGACCAATCTTCATCATCAAATGAAAAGATACTTCCTGTTTTTTCAATGAAAAAACTAACAAACTGTTTTTGATAAAATTAGCAGCTTCCACATTGTCATTGAAATCACATAATACAGAGCTCATGTTGTCTTTAACATTTCTACCATTTATTTCGGCGACAACATTCCAAATATTACGCGTAGATGACCGAGCCTCAGCTGCCCAATCTTCTTTACACTTTTGAATAAGAATTTTACACTTCATCTTCAATGAACGAAAAAGCTGAAAATTACCGGATCTGTAAGCAGACCAACGCCTACTTATCAGGTCTTTCAGATAAGGCGACATCCATGGCTTATCTCTAATCGTCATAGCAACGTTCGTGCAAGGAAAAGCCTGTAAACAATAGAAAAACATCTCATAAAATAGGTCTACTTTTTTATCAATGTCTTCCTCAAAATATATACGATGGAAAGGACAATTTTTTAAACGTTGATAAAATATCGATAAAGTTTCATTGTTGATGGAATACACAGGGCATAAGCGTTTACAGTCATCATCAACTGAATAATCAATAGGACTCAGTAGGATCTGACAATGTGATCCCCGTCTACGATTGCTAAGAGGTGGTCCAACAACAGCATCATTGTATTTGTCACTCAAAGACCGGCTTACAAAAAACTTGTCAAATTGATGGCAGCGTACGGGTGGACGTTTTCCATTTTTTTTATGTTTAGTAAAACACATTTGTCTTCTTCACCCACTTGTATTTTTGCCATAGACGATTTAGTAATAAAAAATAAAATTTTTTACAAGCCCGACGTTTCGAGTGACTAAACTCTTCATCTGGGGAACGGCCGGCCAACAAAAGAATGGCTTAAATATGCATCCGCGAACGAACGTTCATGTGACTCGCTCATGTTTGCGATTGATTTTTGGTTGAAGTCTTCTAATGTATTCTGCTTCGGACACTCTAGTTCTCAAAGGATTAAGCTGTTGATCAATGATTTCAATTCTAGACATATCAATAGTGGCATTGTCATATTCAGAATGGACAAAGCGAACATGATCAGATAGGGCACTTTTGTTGTCTTTACTCTTAATACTGTATTGATGTTCTTTAAAACGATTATTGAGCGGACGATTGGTAGAACCAATGTAAAATTCACCGCAGATATTGCAAGTGAATTTATAGACGACGTGTTTAATGTAACAATTGTTGATGTGGGGATTCGACTTACAAATATTGCAAGAACAATCATTGATGTTTTTATTGAAAGTATTCAAATTGTGTTTTAACTGTTTTCCAGGCTTAGGAATAATTTTAATTGGTAATTGGTATTCGTTAGTAAGTTTTCTTAATTTTCGCAGGTTACTGTCATTAATAAAGTCGACATGGAAATTACATTGTTTTTGTTCTGAAGTATTAGTACGAAATCTCGTGTTCAAAAATGTTTTGTTTTTCAAGTCAGAGTCGGAGTAATTATTATCTTTTAAATTGCGAATGGTAGAATTCATATGCTTCTGAAAAGCATTATTATTGGAACATCTATCCTTTATATATTTGAATGTATTATTCACAAAGTTGGTTTTTACAGACTGAGAGATCCAACTCCGTTTATCTACCGTAATGCCAGAGTGAGTTGTCTTTTTAAAAACTTCAAATTCAATGGTATCGGATATCGATAGAGTTAAATCTAAAAAGTTAAGTTTTCCGTCCTTTGGAATTTCGATGGTAAATTGTATGTCAGAATGAATAGAATTAAAGACATTCAGTATATTTTCAAATATATTGGGATCATTTTCAAACGGACCGAGGATGATGTCATCCACATATCTGCATTATAATAAAAAAAATTTTATTTTTTATTACTAAATCGTCTATGGCAAAAATACAAGTGGGTGAAGAAGAAAAATGTGTTTTACTAAACATAAAAAAATAAAAAACTTGTCGAGGATAGAATCACCACGCGTTGGACAAAAAACCTTTTCAACTAAATCATGACTTCTTTGGAGATAAGAAGTATCACAATTGTTAAAGTCTCCTCCAACTATAATACGGAGTTCATTGAAATCAATAACACAACGATCCAAATATTCAACTAAATGATTAATAACATCTTTTTTCAGCACTGCGTTTAAATTCGGAGGAACGTATATACCAACCAAAACGTAGTATGAATTACAATGTTTGAAGGTTATCAAAAGAGACTCAGATACTCCGAAAATATTATTATCACAAACATTAAGTATGCGAAAATTGCACTTTGAGTAGATTGCTACACCTCCACCGATAGTTCGAGTTCGATCACATCAGTCCGTTTCATAAAAAGTGGATCATCCTAAAATTTGACTAAATAAAACATAAGTATGATACAGAAAGCATTTTTCATGTTATTTCATGTCCCTTATATATTTAAATGTCCTTATATAATCTGATAAGCTATGATACAGTAACGGTTTTTAAGAAGCTAATATTTTGTGGCCCTACCCTTATTGTCAATGACATTACCAATTCGTCTAGGGCATTGATTCGATGATATCGTTGATTTTTGACTGATCTAACTTTCTCCACTCTCTTTTTAACAGTGACGTAAGTTGTGATACGCCATCTGTAGGTAGCAGTGAACGACGAACGTTGCGTTTTAGAATCCTCCATACATTTTCTATGGGATTCAGATCAGGAGAACGAGCTGGCCAAGATAATGTCCTAAGCCCTAATTGAGATTTGCATAAGTTGACTCTACTACTCCTGTGACACGTAGCATTATCATCCATAAATAACCAAGTCGATTGATCACCAAGTTGATCTGTCATTTGGCCAATGTTCATTCGTAAAACATTCACATAGCGTTCAGAATTCATGGTTCCTTGCTGTATGTGAAGTTCAGAGCGGCCATTGGTCCAAATGCCAGCCCAAATCAGTAGAGTCGCACCACCTTGTACCCGGGGACGATGTAAATGTCTCGGAATTTCCTGATCAGATTTTATCCATAATCTCAATCGACCATCACTATCCTAGCAAGGCTAGGTTCTAGCAAGTTCTAGCAAGGCTGACACTTTGCCTTTTGTGAATGCGATCTCGTTATTGTTCATTTGTGCTTTGTATTGTTTTCAACCGGTAAGAGATAGATTTCTAGCTGAAAGCAATCAGGAGTGCGGCCAACACCACCGCAACGAAGTCAGGAAGCTATGGAACATGAAGTCCAGTTAATCACATGTAGCAGTTACATTATTGTTGATGAATAATGGTGCCATACTGGCTCTGATTGACCGATTTTCTTTATTTTTGTTTTGCTTGATAGCTTTTGGCTTGTAGAACAACATATTACATAACAAAGGAAACAAATGTAATTTTATAAGAGTGAGGTATGATTTTGTGTAACATTGATAAATGAAGATCAAATTATCTACTACTTTTTTATCTATAACAGGAAAACAACTCAATATTCATGCTTAAAATTTCCAACAATGATATTACATGTAGTAAGCACAACTGACATATCTTCCAAATTTCAGAGAAATTCGTTCAAGTTTGGCGGAGTTAGACAAAGTTGAAGTTAAGGCGATGTTTAAGGGTGATCCATTTTTTATGAAACAATCTGTAAATAAGTTGTAACCATCTATATGGAATAACGAGGAATCATGGGACATCTTCAACCAAGACTCAGTTACAATTAGAAAGTCCGGTTTAAAGCATGCACATGACAATCTAAGGTCGTCAATTTTGCAAGTTGTAGCAATCGAACGAGGATTCAACATCAAAACACTAGGAGGAGTTTGTCATGTATCACGACGCAGTATACCCGGAATCACTTTACCATGCTTTATGATGACATTCTCACCATTATCTCTGCGAGTTTTTAGCTCGGCACGAAGGACCTTCTCTTTTTTAAGCTGTAAAGGAGTCAGATCCGCTTTAATGAACACACGGCGATGAATGTTGTCACGGTGTAGATGTCGGAGATTGGCTGCATTTTTCAGGACATCTTGTCATCCAACGAATGAAAGATAACTTTTATTGGTCTATTCTTGACACCCTTAGCACCGACACGAAAACATCTCTTTACCTTTATATCCGGACTGACACCAGCAGCTAATAAAATGTCTGTTATTACAGTTTTATCTCTGGCATCAGATTTAGATTCACAGACTCCGAAAAACATTGCGTTGTTCTTTCGCATTTCCCTGCTTTCCATTTCACTGATAATTCGATTCTCCATGTTTTCCTGTATATCACTGATGTTTCCGGAGACATGTCGCAGCTTGTCATAAACATTCAGTTCCATTTCCGAAATAAGTCGCTTACTTTCTGTCAGCAATTCCTTTCTGATTTCAGAAACAGCTTCATTCACAATTGACCTGAGCATTTGCTGATCAGTTGATCTCAAAGGAGGGCATTGACTATTTTCCAGAAAATCTGCATGATCAACTGCATCCTTCAGAGCTATGATCAACTGCTTTTTGGAAAGTTTTTTAAACTCACCAGAAGATAATCGTCGCACGTTTGAAAATGAGAAAGAATCTTCGCAATCTGACATGATTCAAGGTCGTCCAAGAGCAAAATGTACCAGAGAGATTTGAACCTCTTCCAGTAGGATGTCAAAGCAGCGACCTCAACCAACAGACTACCAGAACACTCTCCAATTTGGATTGACTGCGTAAATGTGTTCCAATAATTATCAGAAATTGACTTGAATGTGTCTGGAGATGACGTCACTACACACTAAGGGTTTACAGTCTCAGTGAAGACAACATACACAGCAAGAGTAGAAATCACTGCACCAAAGACGAGAAACCCGAATATCGCGGAGCACGGATGAGTAATAAACTGAACGTCGAATATGAGCACAAAATGAGAATGACGACGAAATAAGCTTCCTGATGATATGAATTTTTCCACCAAACGAATGCAAGAAACACATAAAACTCGATGTAATAGGAACTCGATCAGAGCGACGACCAGCACGTAGCGACGCCAGACAGAATGCTAGACTATTTTTGTGACTGTTTATAACAGTCACATGGGTGGCGTCGACATATTTGACACACGAGCTCAGTTTTATCACATTTCAATGAAGGGCAGAAAATGGTATTGGTCATTAGTAAAGTGGATCCTGGAGGGATTTATGTTAAACGCGTACCTACTGTAATTGTTTCGAGCCGCGAACAACAGCAAGATGGACCAATTGGAGTTCAGGAGACAAGTGACTCGGTAAGCCAAATATATATATAAATATATATATATATATATATTTCTGTTTTCCTTGGTTTCCGCTTGGGAGCATATTTCTATTATTGCACTAGAAATAAGCATATTATTGTCCCTTTCATGATGAAACTATTCACCTTCTGATAGCTGATGTTGTGTAAGGAATATTTTTCTGTTTGAGCAGATATTTGGTTCGCTAGCTACGACCCTGTGGAATATAAATGTAAGCTCAATACATAAATTTAATGCCATTTTCATATTTTGCTGGGCCTCTATCATGCATGATTTCGTATATCGTGTTCTAAGTTCTAACAGGAATACATGTGACCATATAAAAACTTCTTTATTGAGATAGTGTTATAGTATTGCATCTCATAAATATATTGCTTTTTGTTTGATATATAGCACCTTTACATATTGCTTTTATACATATTGTATTAGTAAAATGGCAGTAGACCTACCTTCAATAAGTGTGGAAACGTTTTAAATGAATTTTTCTACTTAAGAGAAAACGTTATCATTTACTGTATAGCACTAATCTATGTGTTTCTTGATACAAAGTAATACAAATTTATTTCAGCCATCTAATGACCCACCGACGAGCGGCTCGAACCCGTAAACGTCTTCCTGATCCCGTTCATCACCGGCACCAAATTGGAAAAATGATGAGGCGCATGCGTTGCCAAGTAATTTCATGTCCGACCCGTTCAGAAAAAGGAGGATGTCCGGTTATATGCCGGTGTGAAACGTGTGACATTCCGTGTCACATCGGTTGCTTTGCGAGACATTCATCTGAATGACTTCTGTGGTAGTGTGAAAACAGTGCCTGTTTTCACTGTTATATTATATTTATATGTTTTTACCGTTAAGATAATGAACTGCACGACAAATTGACATTTTTGATACAATTTTCATAAAATATGAAATTTAGATTATTTAGTACGGTTTGGACCAGCGCTACTTTTACGTTACGGTCTTTTTTCACGAATTGGGTGTTGCGATTATTCTGAAACTCTGGGATAGTGATATTTGGGTTAAAACAAGCAAGCCATCATGCGAAAACATAATTTCAACTATGTTATCTTTATGCGGTCCTAAATGGGTTAAAGAACATCAAAACCAGAAACGGCTCCGTGCATCATGACATGTTTCATAAAATAAATCAGTTTTGATCAATGTGGATGGGGTCGATCAAGATGGAACAGGGCCGGTCTTTGAGGGCTTGGGCGAATAGGCTTCCAGAATCACAGTTATCTGTAGCCTTTTTGACAATAAATCTCCTGTTATTAGCCCACGTTTTGATAATGCTACAAATGGAAATAGATGATGCTACTTTCTTGTGTGACACTTGAAGCACCCTAAAGCACAGTCCATTAGCAACTTCTACCGTCAATAGTGAAAATGATGATGCTCAAAATTGAATTTTATGGACAATAAATGTAAAGCATAGTAGACTATTAGTAAAACGGATCTTTAATTCAGAATTTAATGTCATGCTTCTTTTTTTGACAATCAGTCCAGTGCTATTCTGTGCCACGGGGTCTGAAGATTAATTGATGATCCTTCGGGGCGTAGACGAAACCATCTGTTCCATGATAAATGTCAGACCTCTTTCGTTTTGTCTCCTCGTCCATTTCGACTCTAAATCGCAGCATCAGCGACGCAAAAAACACAAAATATTCTGCTCTAGCCAAACTTTCTCCTATGCATGAACGCTTTCCAATACTGAATCCAATAAGATACTTTGACGGACGATACTGGCCATCCTCTGACAAGAATCGGTTCGGTAGAAATGATTGGGGATCGGTCCATACACTCGGATCATTATGAGCACACTTAATATCAGCAATTACGTAAGTTTGTGGGCTAATGAGCTTTCCTCTAAATCGAAACTCTTCATTGGTTTCTCTTTCAACATTGTGTGGCACGATTGAACAAAAGCGCATGCACTCATCGAGGAAAGCAAGTGTCTTTGGACATCGAAGTCGGTCCGCTAAACTCACATTTGAACAGCTACCGAGCTCTCGATCTAACTCTTCGTGGACTTGTTGTTGCCAATCTTGATGCAATGCCACGTTAATGAATGCCCAATTGAGCGCATTGCTGGTGGTATCTGTGCCGGCCAAGAACAAATCAGCGACAGCAACTTTTAATTGATCGCGAGTGAAGGTAGAGATGTTGGAATCTCCGTCCTCCTTTTTCTCCTTGCATTCAGCAGCATAAGACAGATAAGACTCGATGTAATTGGACGGAACGTCATCAGCATCGAATTGAGAAGCAACATGATCAATTTTTGATTCTGTATATTCCATCAATTGCTTATCGATATTGAGGTAGCTGTCAGCACCCATGATGCGAAAGTACGTTTCGTTTTCTAGAAATGGATAAAATATAGGCATGAACAATCCAAAGCCAAAACTCTGTGCTAATTCTTTCATGATCGTTATTTGACGGGTGAAATCAGGATCCTCATATCCTAAACGATATCCAAAGACGAGTTGACATATGATATTAGACACTGCTTTGGTGAGGTGCATATTTGGATTGATTGGTTGTTCAGAGGACTTTATCAATTCATCGATGAGATTGTGAGCCTCGAGTTGAATTTTACTTTCAATCGCGTTCTTTCCCATTCCGAAGTCTCGAAGAACACGCAATGCAAAACGACGATGCACTTGCCAAATCGTGCCATTGCTCACGGCAAGACCCCCTCCAACTGATTTCTTTTTGCCATTCTCAATGAATTCTACTTTTCGATAAAGATTGAAATAACCGCTCGGAGGCCGCTGCGAAAACTCTGATTTGAATAATGCTTCATTGATAGCGTCATATGAGGATAAAATCAAGAAATGGCGTGTTCCGACACGCAGAAATCGCATATCTCCGTGAGAAGCACCATCT
The DNA here is from genome assembly GCA_907163375.1 of Prostheceraeus crozeri. Taxonomy (NCBI): domain Eukaryota; kingdom Metazoa; phylum Platyhelminthes; order Polycladida; family Euryleptidae; genus Prostheceraeus; species Prostheceraeus crozeri. The sequence continues at coordinate 803,898 of CAJQUW010016910.1, read as the reverse complement.
GCAGTAAGAGCGTCGAACAAATTGCCATTATGCTTGAAAATAGTGTTATAAATGATGAAGGGAATGCGACCAATCAAAGGAAGACCGATTGGACCTGGAGGACGATCTTGGTATTTATCGTGAAGCCTTTGAAACACAGTGGCTAATATCAGTACTATAACGATACAGAATACAAAAGTGATGAAGTCCATGCTGTTGAAGCTGAAGCGACGTTATGACAGCTACCTTTCCACTACCTCTGTGTAATGCACAGAAGAAACACAAACGCTGAATTGGTTAATCATATGACCTTCAACTGCTACGTATGTGACGCAATTGTTGTTTGCTTGGCAAATTCTCATAATCTCTAATGCGCTGTCGTGACCTTGATGTGCAGATTACTTGATACAGTATGATGAGAGAGCTAAAATGAAGTAGCTTCTACAACTGAAATCCATTTTGATTGAAATATCTCTCAGCGCGCTTAGTCAGGTCGGCGGCATTTTTCACATTTGGTTCTCTTTTAATCTTGTGAAGTCTGTGTTTTAGATTGGAATTAATGCTTAGCAAATTGATGTTTCAGAGCAGTGTGATTTTTGCTTGCTTTCCCATTGGCACTGAATAAACTTCCATTAAATTGGGTAGTCGTTCATAATTCTGGACAATCATACCGAATCTGTGTACTACATGATGCCATCGCAACTCATTGACAGTTTTTATTAAAATGTTCCTCTACCTTCGAATGTTGGTCATTTGTATTAACCAATGCTTTTGATTTCGTCATCCCAAATTCACTCTGTAATGTAGACTAATGAAAAACAAGTCCAAAACATCGGATTGATTTGTCTTTACAATTGAACTCAGCAAGTGATGTTTAGTAAATGACGGTGAACGAATGTTTGAATTTTCAGACTTTGCACTTGGTTTTTATACAAAATCACTAATTGCTGAATATTGAAGAAGAAGGATCAATAAGTCTTTATTTGAAGTAAATGTAGAATTGTGTTTACAGGTATAAGACATATACATTACAGAAACACTAAAAAACAAAGTAGGTGTGCATCTATTGCAAACTATCATGTCAATATTTTTGACAATGTATACAAACTTGACAAACTTCTGTTGTTCAAGCACTTGTATTCTGTCTGAGTGAAGTCACAGTGACGCAAGCTCGGATGTCATTGATATTCTGATGTAGAGATATTCGGTCGAGAAGTCCATTGATTGATCCATTGAACACTCAAATATGTGAAATTCAATATGTCACTAAAATAGGTCTGTGACTTCTATTTCAAGTCACTTTCAAACTACACTCTTCAAAGAAAGTTTTGCTACACTTACAGAAAGCAGACCGTCGGATGAGCAGACAACGTTTTGCTGTCAGTGTTAGTGACCTTACCACCGAAGTAAATGCTGAACGTAAATGGCTGACGGATGAATAAGGATGTCAAGAAAAGAAATATGATCACACTAATTCCTCCTGTAGCGAAAATTTTATCGAAGGTCGGAACGAATCCACAAAGTGAAGAACTCGCAAAAATCATCATTGTTTGCTTACCAAATGATCAGGATCAGGGAATCTCAAAGTGAGACATAAAAATATTGGCAGCAATCGGACAAAGGCTGCTTGTTGATAATCTTATCTCGATGAGGAGCATTATCATCTTGAAAGTTAAATTGTTCATTGCCCAGTTAATGAATTTCTCTGGGTTCCTAATACCATCCCAGACAGATCATGATACCACCAGAATAAGTAATCTCTACGTCGGATACAGCAACCGGCAAAGCGCTCGCCACGGCAATCATCGATTGATCCTAAACAAAATTTTGATTTATCTAAGAAAAGGACTCTTCGTCATTGCTGCCTTGTCCAGTGTTCATGTGATCTTTGTGCATCACTTATTTTTGGGTATGTCAGTGTGTTCCAAAATAACTCGATTTTTGCATGAGAACGAAACTTTGAGTTCAAAAATGAATTATAGAACGAAAAGCGGAGAGCATTATCATGAGGTTTTAGCAATCAAATAAATTATTCAAAAATGTGTTCATCTTCGAACAGCAATATTGCCGTTTACATCAATAGAATAAGTGTAAACGTGTAATAAAAGTATCAAAGGAATATCTGATAAAAACAATTTTTGCGTCATGTGTGACACGAATAATGCGGCCTCTGAGATTGGTCAGGTATTAGATAGCACACCAGATAGTCTTTGACAACAAAGTTCTGAATATTTATCACAAAGAAAAGTTTGGCTGTTGTCGAAAGTTTCATTGATGGCTAAGTGCAAGTTACCAATCCATCAACTCATTTAGAATTTGTCCAATTGTTCTATTCAAATGAAAGATCTGCCTTTCAAAGTTTGTGCACATTTAAGATGAAGGAGATGCATTTGTAGCGTCACTGCGATACCACCCGTCTAAATTCCAAATTTGAAAATACCTGCAGTTTTCTTGATGCACCTGGACGAAGCAGAAAGTTTGAAGAGGAAAATCGTATACCTTTTATTGAAGAAGGTATAAATGGGATGTTGCTTGCTCATCGAGCTCATTGAACGTTTCAAGCTACAGCACTTGCTTCTCTTACTAGAGTTCCAAGATCAATCATCATCATCATCAGCCTGTTCTGTTCCACTGTTGGAGAAAGGCCTCAGTATACTTCTTCCATTCTTTTCGATCCTAAGCTTGTCTCTTCCATGTTGATTGTCCACAAAACTTATCGATGTCGTCTCTCCATCTCGCTACTGGCCTGCTTCTGCTTCTTTTTCCATAACGTGGGGTCCAGTCTGTCAATCTGATTTCCATCTATTGTCTTGCATTCTTGCGAAATGTCCTGCCCATCTCCAATTGGCTTCTTTTGCTTTTTCCACCACGTCCTTGCTTCGTTCCATCAATTGGTCTTCTTGACCCACTTGCTGATTCCGATCATACTTCGTTCCATTTTTCGTTGTTCTACTTTAAACTTGTTCTCCATGAATGAGGTTAGTGTCCATGTTTCTGATCCATAGGTGATGGCTGGCAAAACGCAACTATTGTACACTCTTCTATTCAAGCACATTGGCGTGTTACTCTTGAATACATCCTTATGTCTTGCAAATACTGCCCATTCCGCGTTGATTCTTCTTTGTATTTCTCTTTCATGAGTTTTGTCTAGAACAGGGGTTCTCAACTCAAAAATTCGGCGGGCCACATTTCCTGGCATTTTTCTAATGAATATACTACCGGGCCAATCGACTGAATATATGGCCAAAGAATTGGCATTGGCGTGTTACTCTTGAATACATCACTATGTTTTGCAAATAGGGTAGGTGGGTGCAAGAGTCCGCACTTAACGCGTGGATGAATATTTTCCCCATGAAACCTCTTTCATTAATACTTTAATTGAACATTGTATCAGAACAGTGTCCAAAGATTAATATGTACTGCTAAAGAAATCAGTTTTACCCATAATTGAGGAATACGACATCATTTATTTGCGTGTGTCATTTTCGGACTCTTACCCCCTATATGGGGCAAGTGTACGAATATCTAGGGGTAAAAGTACGCATGTATTCATATAACTTGTGTACGTTTTGCTGCTAATTTTAGATTAGGAACTTTCATTATTGATAAGCTTATCCATAATTTAGCAAAATTTGTACATATAATCAGTTCATTTCATTAAGCATGAGTATCAAATAAGCCAAGATGTTCTTCACATCCTAATAATAATAAAATTTCATTTTTATTCATGTATCATCATCTATCGCCTATAGTAGAAGTACCTGGATAATTTCGCCATTTACTATGTATTTGCAAACACAGGATGTACACAATATAATTTCAAAACAGTTCAAGAGCATAGAAAGCACACACTACTTCCGAAGCACGTTTCACACGCCCAACAATAACATCTGGTGCATTGAAACCGCATGTTGACTGATGATAGTTCGACTTCCAAACACAGCAAAATGTTATCAGCTGAAGATTGCTTGGAAAACTTAGACTTGTCATTATTTTTAGTGCGTTTACATTCTTTAGAATTGGCTTTTTTCGGAGGACAGTTTTCATATGAGTTGATATGGTAGCTTGTTTCCGCTTCAGTTTAAGCCTATTATTCGAAAGACTATTTTTGCTTTTGGGGTATGGACGGACATACTCCGGAGAAACCATGCTAGACGACTGAGATGTGGATGGTCCTTGAGAATATTCCGTAGATGGTTTATTGGAAATCTCTTTTTCATCTGCATCGCTCACAGCGATGCAATTTACATTTTGATCTACTTCCTCCTCTTCAACCGTCTCAACTACCGATGATGGCAAAAATTCAGAATCGTCAAAGATTTCAGAATTAAAGGGAAAAATTCCTGTACATTCAAAAGCTTTTCTAGCTACTTCTACAGTGGCAGCTTTACCGTATGCAACAGAGATCAAAGTGCTGACCTGATATTGCGTGATCGCTCTCCCTGGATGACTGGTAATCCAATTATCACATGCTATACTGTACAATTTCTTGAAGGGACCAAAGAAACAGCGGTCCAGTGGTTGGGTCATATGACTCGAATGCGGTGGAATAGTCAACAAGTGAAGATTATTTTTCTCACAAAATTTAATGCCTTCCAAAGACAGATGTGAAATATGATTACTAAGAATAAGAAGAACTGGGTGCTCTGTCGATGGCCTAACATGACGCTGAAAATGCTTAAGATACTCAGGGAAAATTGTTGAGTTCATATATCCTGAGTCGGTACATAATCCTAAAGCACCAGCAGGCGCATTGTCAATCAGTTCCGGATTAAGAACCTGACTAGATGCGCTCATTGTGCAGACTATGGTAGTAGTTATGCCTCGTTCCCCAGAAACTACTTTACTGACGGATTGTTTCCTCTTTTTAGTTAAAACTTTTAGGAGTTTATTGGGTACAGTGGAGACTCCACTTTCATTCATATTGAATATCTGATCAGAGCTGAAGTGATATGGATCGCATAACTCTTTCAGAAGACGGAAAAATATTTCAAAGCTCTGTTTAGTAAACGAGGACGCACGGGACAAGCTTATATGTTCAAGTGTTCTTACTGACAGTCCGGTATTTCTATTCAAAAAAACCTTTCACCCAGTCGATACCTGCCATTCTGGTATTCTTATCGAATGGGTTATCAATATTGTAAATTTCAGCCATATCATAAGCCAGTGAACGAAGGTTCTTTAGAGTCAAACCATGAAACAATTGGTCCATTTTTAAACAGTATTCGTAAAGTTTTTGCTCTACATCTGGTGTAAACACTGACTGGAATCTTCCTAACGAGATTGGCGCTTGATCCTGAAATAAATAATAAAATTTAGGACATAACTAGGAAAGAATAGTTTTCGATATGGCTTACTCGTTTCAAATAATTTCTGATGGTTTTCTCGGATACTTGGAATTGTGTTGCCAATGACCGGCGAGATTCTCCATTTTGAATTCTGTTGCATATTTCAATGCGCTGTTCTTCACTTAAATTCTTTCTTTGAGTCTTCCGATTGTAGGTACGCATTTTACACTGAAATCACCAAGAATGTGGATGATTTTATCTGAAATTGCATGAAGAAGTATCTACCATAAGCATTATTTTAGTTACTTAGGTCAGCTATGCCTTATAAATAAAATCTATTTTGTCTATGCTTCATTAGAAAAGGAGCTCTACATGTAGAATTGATGAATTTACAATAATCTACATGCGATCTAGAGTTTGTAGGCATACCGTAATATAGACTGATTTCAAAATATAGTTATATCTGAGAGTATTAGATAATACATTACCATGATACTATATCATTATGACCTGATAATTCAACAATATCATTTCTAGGGGCAGGAGTATGCTGCCCCAAAATTATAGCGGACTTTTGCCCCTGCTGTTATGCTTATCTTTGATATGAATGTTCAAATGAATGCCAAGAAAACACCAGGTGATTCAGCATAATTAATGAAGATATGAATACTGATGCTGCAATGTTAATTTTTCTACAAGCTTTAAATTACTCAGTAGGGCGCATCATTTGTGAAAGTTGAACATTTTATCGAACAAGGTAATCGTTAGATACTTACCTTAGCGATGCACGTGACACGACTGGTGACGGATAGCGTGTAAAACGGTTAACAATCTTTTACGATTGGATGATGATCTGATTGGACAACCAACATGGAATGTTTCCCTTTTTTGAGAAATCAGACGTTGTGGACTCTTGCACCCATCTACCCTACTGCCCATCCCGCGTTGATTATTCTTTGTATTTCTCTTTCTTGAGTTTTGCCTAGAAGGCTAAATGTTTGGTCTATGAACATGCATTTGTTCACTGCTTCGGTTGTTTGGCTGCACGCGTCTATCTGTCTTGGATTGTGAAAGGTCCAAACAAAACTTTGGTTTTTCTTGTTTTCAGCTTCAGTCCACAATTGAAGCTCCTGTCCGTTACCTCTATCAACATTTCCTGCAATTCGTCAGCATTGCTCCCTATAAGAACTATGTCGTCTGCATGTCGTCCATCAATGTTTATTCCTTTTTTGCCAGTTAAGCTTGTTCATCATGCAAATGCATTGTGTATCTTGCACGTGATCTTTTGTAGTTGCGCGGAGTCCATTCTGTAACCCGTGTTGTCCATCGGTTGTCATTTCGTCGCTCCACATGTCCTGCCCATCGTTGATTAACCTTTAATGCGTTCAAAATTTTCGCCTTCCGGCTTTATCAATAGAACATGTAGAAATGCAAGAAATGCAAGATTTGCATCATTTGTCTTGTGTTAAATGCTCCTCTAAGTCGTAATAGAAACTGTCCAGCTCTTCTTCAAAGCTGCCTGATGTGGGCGCATAGACCTGTATCAACTTGAGAGAGAATTTCCAGTTAATCTTGATTTTTAGTATAACCATTCTCGTGTTCACTTCTCTGACTTCCAGAATATTGCTGCTGATGCATTTATGAATCAGGAAGCCAACTCCTTGTTGCCCATGTGATGCTGTTGTGTGGTATAACATATGTCCCTTCTTCAATTTTATGAAGTTTTCCTTTTGTCATCGTGTTTCTGCCAACCCTATGACATCCGATTGCAGTCCCGTGTCAAGAGCTTCCACTTCTAATTCAGCTATTTTTGCGTCTTCTTTGAGAGTTCTGACGTTGTAGGTTATATGTTAAGGTTTCTTGAGGTTGCGGAGATCCTTTTCCCCCCAGAGATTCTTAGCACCTCCTACACTTTGACTGTTTGAACTTGTATCGCCATTCAAGGTCATGGCGATTGTGCTGCTGGATGCTGGAGATCGTGCATGAATAGAACCTTGCGTACTGGAATTCTGGCTTACTCTCCCGCGCTAGCCACTGCAAAGTGGGAGAGTTAGGCGGTTTGAAATCAGAGTTTCCCTTCTCCTAGCCTTTGCCTGACGAGGCATAACCTACAAGGCTGTAGGTGGTCTGGAATCGGAGTTTTCCTTCTCCTATCTCATGTGCTGGCTAGGCTGAGGGTCATGAACAGTCCTTCACTTCACTGGAGGACCAGAACTGCCAGGAGGGGCATATCTGGAGCCACCTGGCTCTTGCTGGATTACGTGAGGTGCTACCTCTCAGTCGAACGATGCATGCAGTTTAACGTCATAAACCAGGAACAAGATCAATGTTCATAGAATACTGAAAGACAAATAAACACATTTTCTTAATCCCGTCTCTTTGCATCAGGCAATTACTGCAGATGATAGAGATAATTGAATAAGATTCGATCAATGAGCAATACAGATTTAGTGCCCAAGATTATTTGGAGTGATTAAGCAATATTTTCACTAGATGGCTCTATAAATAAGCATAATTGCATCACAAGGGCAAGTGAAAAGTCTACCATGACTTTGACACGTTCTGTCCATTCATCACGTGTTGTGGTGGTATACACAGCTTTTTGTCAATGCCATACATTTGCGTGGCTTTTCTTATCCGACACTGTCAGCGGCAATCACTTCATTCAACAATATCAATCAAAAAGATGCTTCTCCAATGCAATTTCCCAATAAGATTGAACACCATCGCACTTTTTCCATCATGTTGACGCAACTTTAAAAGAGCCCCATTTTCTCAAAGGGATTTTGGGCTGGGGCTCGAAGCAGCTTGGCCGGTAACATCTCCTAATCTGATGCTATAAGATTGTGCCGGCTTTGAGTAGTGTTGACGGACAAGCACTAGTTATATAATGGGAAGCTCAAAATTAAGATAAGATAAGATATTTCTTTATTGCACATCACACATGATTCGGATGTGGCATGAACATATGCAGAGTAAAATAGAAAAAGCGAAGTTATGCATACTTAATAAAAGAAGATCTAAAACGCTCTGTCTTGGCTCTAACTTTTCGATGAGTGGTCCCCTGTCGTGAGGAATAGCGCGTTGCCGCACAGTCGTAGATCTGATTGAGTGGGTGATATGTATGAAATGCTTTCTTGGCCAGATTGACGGCGAGCGAGTTACAAAAATCTGCAAAGTCTGTCTTCATGTAGATGCCAAATATCCTTGAGACACGTTTTTCAAAAACCAGAAGACTTTGAAAATGGCACTTGCTCACATTACACCACGCTGGAAATCCGTAGCTTGCCACTGACCGAATTATGGCGCAATAAACTGACCATAAAATATGCTGAGGTGCATTGATTTGTTTCAAGGAGTAGAGGACGTAGAATCTTCTCCTGACTTGACACATGGCACTTTCGATATGGTCACTCCATAGCATTTTATCGTCCAAAGTAATGCCGAGAATTTTTGACTATTTCACAACTTCGATTTCATGATTGGATCTGGAATCAATGAGTGGAGATAAGCAAATCGAACGCTTTGTTTGAATGTCCATGAGCTTCGTTTTGCTACCATTCAGCATGAGACCATTTCTTGAGGACCAAAGAATCAAATTATCGAATTCAACGGAAAGTCGATCGTCACTGGTACCAGGGCTGTGGAGCCGATGCGTTATCTCATCGGCTCCGGCTCCACGACACTGATGTGAAAGGCTCCGGCTCCACGACACTGATACTATCTATGCTGGTTATCCTGGATCCGTTGAACGGGTTTTTTGGATAACGGTGTGGCCTTTAGAGGCTTGCTACAATCATCAAATTAGTTTTCATTAACAAGCAACGACTTAAGTTAATAATAAAAATGATAATAGCCTAATATAATGACAAATAACATACTTGTCATATATTTTTGAATGAATTGACTATCTCTGAAAGATAAAATAAAGTTATAGCCAGGATTGATTAAATTAGATAAAGATCTTCCGCACTGGCTAAATATGAATTGGCCTAGCCTGCAACCAGTCTACTACGAGGCTACATGAGTAATAATAATGACATGAGTAAATAAGACCACATGAGTGATGATGATATACCTAATTAGCCGTCACAGGGGCCGAATAGTAGTATAAGCTTTTTAGCAAAGCTTGAATATGAAACAGGATAGCGTATGCCTCTAAATAGCTTATAGGGCCTGTATCTACTCGAACATGGAAACGGTATCGGCTATATAGCCAAATATACCGTATCAATAAAGATATCAATTGCTTTATTGAATATTAAAGTGTATATAGGCTAGCTTAGGTTGTTATTGTTATTTGTTATTGCCTTTATTCAATAGTCTGTTGGTCCATGAATAATATGATCGGTGGGTAGCCCACGACTCATCATCTGTAGAAATTGTAATTTAGATAGCCTCATTGCAGTGTAGGCTAGAAATGTACAATTGAAAATTATACTTAAAAAAATTAAAAATATCTAATTTAGGACAAGTTTTGTAATTCTATGCAGCATACTTAATAAGTTAAGGCCTAACTTACATTATATTAATTTCGTATTTTTCATTATGGCATAAAGTTGCACTAAATAATTCATCAATGATTCATGTATATTATTATATTCAATTTATGTATAACACATTACCACTATTCCTCTGATGATGGCTAGGCTGATGAAACTGAACTCGGAGTATCACACAGCATGTTGCAGGGTGCTATGCATAATAAAAATTTGACTGCGAGCACCGAGCAGAAATCCCATCTACTTTGCTAGCTTTCGAATGCGCGTGCGGTTTAATGTCACAGACAATAGAAAAGGGAGGTCAAAAGGCGCCTTTATTGAGAGCGCCTCAGTCTTTTTTTATTGTTTACATATAAGTCAGCATGATATCAGCATAAAGTGTTGACAGACGGAAAAAATAATAATGAAAATTCTTGAAATCCACAGGTCTATGACATTTGGGGAAATATTATTACACGATACGGCTCTTGTGCAGTCCTCCCCCCCCCATTTTTTCTCTGGTCAAAAGATGCAGCACCATTGGATGTCCGTTTCAGCATCACCGGTTTGAGTGAAGCATTCCGTGCTGTTGTAAAAATCTACGTGGGTAATTGCGATGTCATGGTCGCAAACTTCGTCAGCAAGTCAACATTGTCATTTGCCTTCGGGTTTTTCGCATTGAAATATACCCTTTGAATTTTGAAGTCAAAGGAAATTCATTGTGAATGAGATACCTTTAAAATAATAGGGCGCTACTAGAAGTAAGTGGCTGGGTCGCTTATTGCTATAGCCATGAGGACTTGTAGTCAGGTCATTCGTGTGAGTGTGAACAGTTATCCCTCCAATCAAAATTTATCAAATTGAATAATCGATTGTTTTGAAAAATGTAGGTGGGGGGACTGCACAAGAGCCTACAATACAATCTAAGGAAATTGGCATTGTCACAGATGCCAGTAGCTTCTGCCAGTAGCCATACCGATAGATGATAGCCTACATAGTAACCTTATTAGATTTAAGACATTGCGCAAGAAATGTAGCTATATTATCTTTGCTGACTGAACTGGAAATGTGTACATAAATGACTGGCGACTTGTCTCTAGGAATCTACAATCATCTAGTTAGCATGCATATAACAAGTCTTCAAATTAATGGATTTTGGAGAATACGTTGTCAATATGGAAATTAGTCTTACGAAACATCTGCAATAAAAAAATATTACACATGTGTGTAAATATATGATAAATATAATACAAAAGAAGGCGGCAACTGCAACGAAAGATATCGTGGAGGACAGATCATTGGTATACTTAAAAGACATATCTTTAGATTTCAAATGATTTAATTTTTTTATGATGCCAATTAATAACTTTCAAAATTCTAGATTTATATCAAAGCTCAAACTATCGGAGCCGGAGCCGGAGCCTTTGTGATAAATCGGCTCCGGCTCCGACCAAAACCATCGGCTCCTTAAGGCTCCGGCTCGGCTCCGGCTCCACAGCCCTGACTGGTACCTCTCAAGAAATGCAGAATACACATGTTATCGGCATATTTCAAAATGTAGGTGTTATCACACATGGCTTGCAGGTTGTCAACCACTATCGCAAAGAGAAGCGGGGACAATACACCACCTTGTGGCACACCACTTGTTGCCGGATACCACTGAGAATGTTGACCCCCAACCTTGACTCTTTGCCACTGACCTGTGAGGTACGATTGCAGCCAAATAATCAATTCTCTTGGAGCATTAAGCGAAATCAAGGAGTTCAGAATTACATTGTGAGGCAATTTGTCAAAAGCCTTGGTAAAATCCACCATTAATAGCCTGACTGCACCTGCGGTATCTAGAAAGGAGAGTATTCGATTAACCAGATATGTTAAAGCAGATACTGTTCCCTGACCTTGTCTTGGAATAAAGGCAAATTGGTTAGAATCTAGTTTATGGATCATAGATCTGAAGCACCTCCTTAACACGACTTTTTCGAGAATTTTTGCAAGTACAGGCAGCAATGAGATTGGCCTGTAATCCGTGTCAGCTGGTTTGTTGCACTTGGGAATTGGTACAACCGAGGCATACTTGAGCTTATCAGGCACTATGCCAATGCGAAGACTTAGGTCACAGATGTGATACACGGCAGGTAGCAGGAGATCACAAAACACTTTAAACAGCCATGGAGGAAGTCCATCAGGCCCGGGAGATCCACCACGAAGACTGACAATTGTCTCATAAACGTCCAATGGTGTTATGCAGATTGGCTGGGAAGTGGTATCAAAATTATCCAAAATAATGTTGAATTCCTCAAAAACAGATGCAAAAATGTGTTGCAAATTGGCAACATCAATATCATCAGCATTAGATCGCATTTTGTCACGACGACCAGATATTGCATTGATATTGGTCCAAACTGATGATGTATTCTTACTGAATGAAGACAATAAGAAGTCATTTTGCAGCTTTTTCGTGTGCTGAATTACATCATCTCGCAGACGTGAATATTTCAAAGTCTTATGCTTACAATATGCTTGGTCCCTTTTGTTGATTAGATATTTCAAGGAAGGCTTGATCCAAGGTTTGCCATCACTCCTGATGCGAATGGTCTTCTCCGGGAAATGCTTGTCAAAAAGAGAAGCAATAAGATCTAAAAATTTATTGGTCACAACATTGACATCGCTGATAGCTAGAAATGAGTCTAACAAGACACTATTAGATAGCTCCTCACCGAACCGCGCACAAGCTGAGGGACTTTTAATCCGAAATTTGATTTTCGTTGTAGTTGGCGGCGGCTGTACTTTCACTGTAGGACAAAGCACAACTATGTGATCGGATCGTCCAAAAGGAGACAACAGAATAGCATCACAGAATGAAATCGCACTGTCGCTCAAAACATAATCCAGTTGTGCACTAGCACGGGTAGGTGATTGAAACAGACTCTTGGTACCAAGGAAGGAATTTAACGAATCCACGCAAGAAGACAGTCCATTGAAATCTCCACAAATAATTAAATTTTTCGCAGCATGGGACTGACGACCATGATGTACGAAATCAAGCAGCAAGTCGATTACCTTTGCATGGAAAATAGAAAGTCCCCAATATGGATGATAAATAATAATCACCATGATATCACCAGGTTGGACAATGAACCAAAAAATTCAGTTTTGCAATCCTGAATACAAGCCGAAAAACACGAGCACAAGATTATTGAGTAACTTTTGTGATGGTAGACTAAAATTCCTCGTCCCATTTGGTCACGGTCTTTACGAAGAATTTGGTAATTCGGAATATTCAAGCACCTGGAATCTGTTGTTTCATCCAGCCGATTCATCCAGACGATTCAACTACTACTGCAAGACCAGGTTTGTTCTTCTTGATACAAATCACCAATTCATCATGTTTGTTACGTATTGAACGTGCGTTAGTTAGCAGCACTGAAGGAATGGAGGGAATCACCAGTCTTCGGGTCTTACGACAGGAGGATGCACGAGCAGGATAGGTTAACGAAGCACGATCAACAACTGGTCCTGAGGTGGCTTGTGAATTCCTTGAATGCTTGCGACGGTCAGTTATTCGAACATGAATCTTTCGTGAAGATTGACAGATTCTCCGACACTGACAACGGGGATTGCACCATAGACCATATTTGAATAAAAGGCGGCGGGTATGACGCAAAAGTCCAAGACACTGTTTTGCACGAATTGCAAGTAAACGCTCTCTCCGGTACACAGGCATAGAGATACTTCGCTGGATGGCATGAAGCGTGAACACGAATCTCACACCCTGCTTGCCGAGAAGAAAATTGACGAACCACAGAGAAAATCGGTGCAAAGCTTGATGAAATCAATTATGAAAATATCGCAAGAGGTGCGGACAACATGTTAGAATAGTGAATGTCTTATTATCCGAAGATGCAGGATATTTCGGACATATACTGCTATTGTGAAAACCTCATATAGTATTTCCATGTTATTTTTGATTAAGGGACCGATTCTCGAGCATAAAAATTCATTCTACAATTGAAATAAAAGAACTGCACTAATTTTATGACACACTGTTGGATTACGTACTCGAAGACCTGAAGCGTATTCAGAGAGATTTTGCGCACAATATTCCGCTACGAGCTCTCTCTGATAATCCCAGTATCACGATATCTTCATTTAAGTCTTGACATCGTAAGGCCTCAGCCACACTGCGAGCTTTTCTAAGCGTTTCCGAGCAAACGTTTTGCAGCAAATATAAAGTCATCATTGCAGTAGTTGTAGACTGCCACACTGCTAGCAAAGCAAACCAGAGCGATTGATAGCTTGCTGAGATACGTTTGCTCGCGTTTGCTCGGGATGCTCGTGTTTGCTTTGCTTTCAGTGTGGCTGAGGCCTAATTCTATGTACTCCAAGCTTTTGAGCAACTTGGTTCGCATTCATGCCAGACTCGAGGCAGTCAATCGTTTGAGTACTATCCGATTTGTTTGCTTTTCTCATCCATTATAAACGCGATTTGAGATTTGATAGCTCCAATTTCAATGCTGTCTTCTGAGAATTCCTTAATGTGACTTGACGACTCAGCAGCGTTTTCCTGCAAAAATGATTATAATTTTTCGCAACCTAAGCCGCAAAACGAGTAGTATTAATCAGGGATGCGGAGTCATCCGACTCCGAGTCCGGGGGTTGGTATATGAAGCCTAGTTTTTTTTAAAAAAACTGATGACCCATAGAGTAGATATATTAGATAGAGTGGTAACTCCACATTTATTAAATCCCCAATGTGTATACACTTTCGAATTTATTAAACCAAATGTCAGATATGCAAATTTTTCCAGTTTTGAAGAAATTGCCACGGAACTGAATGCTCATGATAGTAATGCAGAAGGAATGATGGTGTCTTACAGATTCTCAGTGTCATGGCAGCCTTGGAGAGTCAATGTTTGTTGAATTAGCAATTCGATAGATTGCTATTATTTTCATACTCAAGCTCAGGAGTATTATTTTCTTAAGCGTTATCATATCACAGGCAACTTGCCACTTGCAGAGCAACACCACATATTCAAAGACAATGATTTCAGCTAGCTTCGAAAGATGTAAATGGGTCCATATCAGTATTCACATTCTATAAATGAAACATGAATTTAGTGATCGAATCACAAAATCATGTCGGTAAAATTGAATTAAAAACTTGAAAGTTCAGCCAAGAAAGCAAGAATAATATCGCGACTTGTTCATGAAGACTTCCATTATAATACAATTCATGAGATTCCCTTGATAATCAGCTTAATTTCCGCCTAGTTATGATGCTTATTAGCAAATATTCATTCCTTTTGATGTCCAACTTGTTTCATACTACTTATATAGGAGAGTCATCTCGGTAGTATATAAAAATGCAAAATTTTGACTTTTTTCAAAAGTGATCAAATAATTTTTTGGACCATGGAAACATAATCTCCGCAAAAAGCTGAATCTTTTGATACAAAATTTTTCACTGTATACAGATACTTTTTTCAGTCGACACTCTACTTACATATCCCTACTCTATGTGATAACCTACATTATAGATCTTTATATGCTTACCTGAACCCATTTTTAGTGATCATTGCTGTATCAATTATTAATCATTTGCGATGAAAGTTTATCAAATGTCGCTTTAAGTTGGATGCATACGACCCGCCTCCTCCCATCTTGTCGATGTGTGGTTCACACGGTTTTGTCCCAGTCTCTACCATTCAGGAAAATCCCTCATCCTTCTCCAAAAAATATGAGTACACTTTCGATTTTAATATGCGCTTTGGAGAGCCATCACACACAGTTAACGTGAGGGTAAGAGGTAATGTTCTGAAACAAATTAGTAGTTCATTTTTGTCTCTGATGTGACCTTTGGTACGCCCTAGTCGCCCGTCCATGGATATTTATGGATGATTTCATGCATGCATAAGAAATTAATCATACATGTTTCATGCATTGCCATGCATGAATATTATCCATGATTTATCAATTAATTATCAATGTGACATTTGATGTTACTCAAAAAATCATGCATGATTTTGCGATGCAATTGATGAAGTTGACCATGGGCCCCAGGAAGGTGGAATGCGCTTTTAAACACAACGATCGATACAGAATTGAATTCGCCAAGTGAATGTGGAATAGACCATTTCGTGTTAGAAATATGCAATGATCCACTGCACAGCTATTTGCCGACTGGGGTGCTCATAATCACAAATGGGTTCTTCACATACCCAGCGGGAAAAATGCCGACATTATGCGCGCTGTCGAATGCGAGCATTATGCTGGCATATCGTGACGGAAATTTATGCCGCTGAATGCCGGCATCAATATGCTAATTAAAATCCCCAGTTTTGCCTCTTTTAATGCTAATCAAAATCCCCAGTTATCTCATTAATGATATCTAATCTTACTATTACGCAACAATTGAAAACAACTGATATTGATTTTGTTCATCTGTATTTTTCTGGTTCATAGTTTTTGTCCATTCACGTTTTCTCCTTTTCTGGCATTCTTGTCATTCGCAATCTGAAAATAAGAAGTGTACGACTTTCAATCCAGAAATAATACTATAAAATAAAGAATATCGTTGCATGATTCGATGAACACTGGTATATTCCAAAGCCAAAAAAGCACACTAATAAAGCAGGAGTTGTCGTAGCAGCTGCTCAGAAAAAAGGTGATTAATTTGAGCCATAGTGCAACTTGGGAAGGGGTCATAACAAAGCGAGCACCCCAGCATTTCACACTATCGCTAGACTTGATGTTTAACAAATTTCCCAGTTCTAACAGAATTTTATAATATTGTTTTCACATTTAAGGTAGCCTACTGATTTCAGTTACTGGAAATAAATCTATCAGCCAGATCGACTTTTTCAACTAACAAGAACGGGGAATAATAGTTCGTTGCCATTCAAATACATTTCAGATAAAACCAGCATTTCAATTTATTTTCATTTACATTTATGCTTTATTCCTTTTTTCATATTGGTTTTTTTACTTACAGTATAGAGCAATTTGTAATTTAATTGTCTAATTATTAATTGTGTTTCGCCTAAGGTTAGCCCGTGCTAAGTTGATCATATACAATAGACAAAGTTGTTTTACCTTCAGGACACTTCTTATCATCGGTAGGACTTCCTTGTAAGTGCTCCTTCCCCTTCGCTGTCCATCTTTCTCATTCTCTTTCTCCTTCGACAGAACGACGTCGTGATCAACCTACAGAATTTCTTCTGCAAAATTTCTCTTATTTTTTCCTTCCAGATTGTACTGAGCCAAAATGACTTCATCCATAAGACGACGCATCGAATTGCCCACGATAGCACGTGGAGATTTCCCACCTGAAATGAGAAATAGAAATCTAATACATATATCATATGACAGTATACAACAGGATGGACTACTGGCATATGAAAAAAATCCGGCTCATTTTTCTGCTACTTAGAATTTCGTCATTATTCTTTCATTGTGGACAAAATTAATGAACGATGACAAGCTAGTTAACTCATGATTAGGAAAGCTACATACCAGGTGTGTTCATGAAGTCAATGGGAAAATTTGAGGGATTTTAGGAGTATTGCCATTATCAAGTGGACTCAAAAAGCAAAACTGTGTTTCAAAACATATTTTTCTACATGAATGTATCGAAAAGTTGAAATTTCTATAGAAAAAGGGATATATTTTTGTATCAATACAAATGAACGATAAAGAAAAATATATCTAGCAATTGTTCGTATATCATAAGGTTACAAAAATTGACAAAGAGTTGGGAAAACGATACTTTCAATAATACTGTGACCACGGTTCAGTATCAACACCGAAATATTGTTTCATTGTTGATTTCAAGAAGAAGTCCCCCAAATTTACGGTCAACTAACTCATGAATATTGGTCATTCACTTATTTAAGGCACTTCTTCTTATCATGTTAGGATGACTATTGTTCAGAATGTTTCGAACAATTACACCGAAATGCACTGAAGAATTTTTGACAGAATAAATTAACGTCTTAAATGATTCACTGACCTATTAAGATGAAAAATTGCTTCATCGCTAAAAACTACAGGATTCCTCAAATTCAGAAAAAAGAATGTCTAGTTCAATATTATCACAAAATCATTACAAAATTATAGAAGTTTAGGATGATCAGCAGTGAGCAATTATTGAACTTCCCAACTTCCTCAGTTTTCATTAGTCTTTATCTGACGCGCCGCGTAACTCTGCCTATATTTCAGCACTATGATTCTTACATAGTATACAATACATAGAACTATTACGCACAATGTTACTAAAAATCAGCAAGGAGATGGCGATCACCCTGTATATGGTAATGATTGATAAAAAGAAGTCTATGTTTACAGAGGAAAATTCCAGTCATTTTCTATGCCTTACTAGCCCTCGGAAAGATATAATTTGTGATTATTATATGAAGATTTCAGAAAATTTGTTAACTTTCTGCATATTTACAACATATTTATCGCTTTATTATGTTTTTTCTCATATTATTTATCAGTGGCGGACGTATGGGGGGCTGCCGGGGCGACCGCCCCGGGCGCCACATTGACAAGACAACTTCATCCTATATTCATAATTTGACGAAGACTTCTTATAATTTAGTCTGATCTGAGTGATCGTGGAATGTCCCACTCATATATTCATTATGTTTAAAATTATCCATCAATTCTGCAAATGCACTAGCTTACAAACAGAGTGCATTCATGAAATGTGAGAAACACATAGCAACGTATTTGTTGAGAAATTTAGATTAGAGGCCGTATATATGCGGAGTCACAAAATAATATCAATGCAATATATATTGTATTCAGGTATAATTAGAATGAATGTTCTATTGAATCAGTGAAATAATTTTTTGATTAGACTGACCTAGTCTGAATGGTATTTAGAGAATGAAATTGGTTTTGATATTAGATAATTAATTCAATCCAAAATTGTTAGACATAGGCCTACTTAGTCTTGTCTAATATTCTATTGGAACATGTATCGGAATTCGGTAGTATTTTTTTGTAAGAAAACCTCTTCAATGCTTCCAGCTGATGAAGAACGTAGTTTAAAAATTTTGATTGAAAGGGTTAGATGAAGGTAAGTTGAACAGCGAGTTGGTACATTGCTATTGAATTAGTACTCGTTAATAAAAGCATGAGATTGTTTCATTTTCACTCATCGCAATATGTGCCTCGACTTCTGATCCTGCGTGTGTGCGCGTGCATTCACACAAAGCCTTTCGCATCGATTAGCTTCGAAATGTTCGTCAGCCATGGACAGCAAGTATGACGTCTTCGTCGACCTCACTAAAGCAAGTTGTCGAATAAGATTTAAAGAGGATTGGCCCCTGACAGCCGTATTTGAACGTTTCAATGAGAATCATTTTTTCTTCGCGTCTAGACGGCATTCGGTGTCTATATTGCTCATAAAGTGATAAAGTGCATTTGTCTTCTACTCTTCTATCATCGAACGTTCAATCAGTTCATCACGCAACGTTTTTATAATCTATTAATCATACTATGTACATGTATGTGCATATTCATTCAGAAACTACCAACATTCATTTAAAACAGTGGTTTCCAAAATCGTACCTTTTTAGACTGCAAGCAGAGTAGTGTTTTAAGTCCTCGTCTATAAGAGTAGAAAAATACGTCGCATATGCATAAAAAAGTAAATATAGTGCTTATTATTAACTTATGTGTAGGCCAGGTCCATACTCTATGGTAAACAACTAGGATAACTAGTCGCACAATTTTCTAAATCTCTTGTGAAATTATATGATTAGCAATTTGGATTGACCAATGACCATTCAGATGAACGCCATGTAGGGAATTGGTCTCCCTGATAGGGGAACGAACCCCTGCTCAAATTTCTGAAATCTACCGCTAAATGATTGTTTTACTTTAGCAATTTTGATTGACCATTCTCATTTCTAATGAGATGAACGCCATGTAGGGAATTGGTCTCCCTGATAGGAGAACGAACCCCTGCTCAAATTTTTTAAAACTGTTAATACATTTGTTGTTTAAAATTAAATGACTGAACTGAAAGAACAGCTTCTTGTTATATGCATTATGTTTCATAAAATTTTGAACTAGATAAAAGTAAGTAACAGACAGTGTCGAACCAAATACTCAGAGTTGTCTATATTTACCATAAAGACAAAAATTTCCCTTCCCCTCATTAAATCACGGGCTCCTCTGAACATTTGATCTGGGTACATTTCTGCTGTATTGTACTTCTATCAATCGGTGGTAGCTATAATCATGTCAATAAAAGAATGTTTTTTTAGATGTTCAGGAAGAAGAAGCCATCTGGTGCGGAATATGCAAAGCGTCGTAAAATTGTTACAGCTGAGACTCAGAAATCAGCGGAATTTCTGGATAAATTTCTAGTGCGAGGTGCAGCTAACAACTCTAATAACAATGACATTTCTCAGGACCCTGCGGTTACTGGATCTACCTCAAAAGAGCATTCTGAAGTCTTAGAAGAAGAGACATCAAAATTGCTTGAAGATACAGAGGAAAGCAGCGTTACCGAAACAAACATTGACGAAGAAATTTCTCAGAATAGTCCCGTAGTAACTGGATCTGCGTCGAAAGAGTATTTTTTTGAAATTCAAAATCGAGAGTTATCAAGTATATCTGGAGATACGGAAGAAGGCAGCGTTGTCGAGATTATAATAGCAAATTATAAACGTTTTAGACCAAGTGATATAACTTTCCGCTTTCTGATCACATTGCAGTAGATTGTAGTTGCTCTGTTCTTGTGTTCCCTGACTCAAATGAAGATTGACAACTCTAAAGATTGTGATTCAACGTTAAATTTTGACAATAATTTTGCACTCTAAAACGGAGAAATCGAACTTATATGTAGCATTACGAAGATGCAAATTACCACAGAAATAGTGCTCCAAATCATAGATACTAGTATGTACTAGATTTCAAAAATTTGCTAGAGTTGACAATCTCTGCTAGTCTGCCCTGACCCTAAGTCCCCGCGATTGTAAGCTATGTACATACATGTAAGTGTCGGGATTATTTCTTTTTTCTAAAAGCTGATAATTAAAGTAATATATCAAAACCATCACAGTTGTTTTTATTTAACTGAATGCATGTAGTATTTGGGATGATGAGATTTCTCTAAAGTGTCTTAATCTTTTTTGAATGAATGGAAGAATGACATCCATAGAACAAATGACATCCACGAATGTCATTGACGTATTAAAAGCTGTACATTTATTTCATAAAACTGAACAATTATGCACATTGTACGCCAGAGATACCAGAACCGCTATGTCGATAAGCGGAAAATGTGTCATACTCCATTATGGTTATGAGGTCAGCACAGACGTACAGAGAATTTCATCTAACTTGGAATAACAGCTTAACTATAGTTAAGCTGCTGTCCTAAGTTAGATGAAATTTCATATGTAGGCTACTACTACCAGTGTGTCATGTATAATTAATGATCCAATGAAGAACTTCCTTGAAGAGAAATGCACTATTATTTAGGGGCGCAATTACTAGCCTATAGGTTCTGCCCCGGGCGCCTGATTTCAAAGATCCGCCACTGATATTTATGCAGTGAAATCTGTCTATAACGTATATTATGTATCCTTGTCACTCTCACCTTCTTTTATCAAAATTGAAATGACGCTCATTCTGTAATCAGGTTTTTACAGTTTGTCTTCTTACAGTTGCATAGCCATAATTTTCTTTGCGTTCAGAGCGCCCAAGAAAAATACTGCATCTACTGTGTTGGGTGAGATGTTGGCTTGTTCACACAGCTTCGTAATTCTTGTGATATCCGTAAATTGATTGATTAGATTCTGAGAACCAGTATCTTCATCGAAGGTGAGAGCTGAAACTGGTGGACGTAGTGTTGACTGTGGCGATTGCTAAATCTGAAAATGTTGAGAAACATTAAATAAATTATCGAGCTGATTCAAAGCTCAGAAAACTTTGAAATATCAGATGTTAATAGGCGAAACCTCCAGTCGTTTAAAGGGGAATGCCAATGCCATTCAGTACAACAAAGCCGCGTTTGCTGAAGAAATACCAGTGAATGAACACAGCCATGTCGTCACACGGGCGAATGCCTGCTTACGTCGTCATGTATTAGAATAGCAATTAGCTATTAGAATAGTCTGTTGTCACAATTGTCACTTTATCTCGATAGGGATAGGCTGACGGTTACGGATAGGGATTCCTCGTACCATATTGCTATCCTGTGTCGAGAATCGGGTACAGGGGAATACCGAATATCAGACATCATGTGTTAATCAGAATACTAAGTTTGGTAATGTTATTGATTTGGAAAAGCTCGCTTACACTTACCATATAACGATGCACAGATCCTTGACTGGACAAATCCGCGTTGCAATTAGCTGACGAATGAGCTGGAGATGCAGGTGGAGGCCGCAGTGTTTGCAATGGCGGAGTAGAACACTGAAAAACATAATCACTAAAATGCTATGAACATAGAAGCAAACGCATGCCATCTACATGTCATGAATCACAGATAGAGTTCTGTAAAGGAGGTAAAAGGAAACGGGTAGGGGAGACCGAGACAATATGACCGCTTTATTTAGAATAGAGCGCAACGCCTACCTTAAAGTTTCATTTTAACAGGCAATCATAGTTTAAACAACTAGGTATTAGGTCTTTATATAACGTCTCTATCAGGTATCCACAATTTTTATTGGCGAAATAACATGGTGTACAAAAAGTAAAAAGAACAAAAGAAACTCAAAAAGAATCTCATACTCACAGATTTGTATAACATGCAAAAGTCGACCTCATGGGTGAGATTCTGTCAAGACGCCATTTCCGGAAACTACCACCTACCCCCTTCAGGCTACGAATCTGAGGTCATTTTTGGAATTTTCAGAATTCTGACTTTTTGAAAATTCCAAAAATGTTAAATTCTTCAAAATGACGTCGTTGTCTAACATGAAAGTGTAAATTAAGTCCAGTCCAGAAGGAAAGATGATTCTGTTTCTCACATAGGTTCATGAAGCATTAACTCATAGATTTAACAATTACAACAAGCTCCAGCCTTTTGGGAGCGTAACTACCTACAATGTACGTATATAGCAGAAAATTGGATATTGAATTCACTCACTCAAATTTCCCTATCTCGATCACTACGAGGGGGTACCTTTAAATTTAAAATTTTATTGCATTTTGGTACGAATCTCGAGACCCAATGAAACTCATGTCAAATTTCCGGAAAAATCTCACCCATGGTCGACCATATTATATGTTTGGACAGGATGACCTGAATTAATTTCTAGATTTTCTCTTAGGCCCTATATTCGTTTTTAAAGTTTCCTGCTATATTATTGAAACATTTAGGCCTGTCGTATTTCCTGGGTTTTCTTCATTCCAACATCACACAATAAGAAGATAACTATCATTGGCACTGTCTTGCAGGGTTTCTACGATTTCTCTGAATCATAAATTAAGGAAATTTAAGGGGTAAATCAAAATGAGGGGGATAAAAGGAATTTTAATAAGATTTAAGAAGAGAAGGGACCATATCTTGAATGTTTGCTTACTTCACGGATCCCTGACAAGGCAAATCCACATCACTACAAGGAGGCGAATGTGGAAGTCGACGTGGCGAGCGAAGTGCCGTAAGTCGTGGTGATTTCTCACACTAAAAATTAAGATAATGCATTAACTTAAGCCACTGCACAGTGGGCCAGATTTCGCTGTAGCTGGCCAAAAATATTTTCTCAAATACTACCGTAAAGATTAATGAGATTCATGTTTATCTCCACTAAATCGACCACGAGGATTTCAATGGTGATATTTTTGCATAGCAACGGTTGCTAGGGGGCCCATTTCTGCATAGCAACCAGAAAACTAAGCAAGCTACGGTCTCCATTCTTACACCTACCCCCACTAAATCGACCACGAGGATTTCAATAGTAATATTTTTACATAACAACGGTAGCTGGGGAACTTCTTTACGTTTTAGTAGAAAATGATTTCTTACATGACTGTATAGAGTAGGCCTACATAATGTAGGTAAAGCTTATTTCCAATTTACTAGGCCTATATCTAATGATAAAACGTCCATTCAAAATAAAAACCATTATGTATTTACATCATCTTTCTTTGCTTACCGAACGGTATCAGGTCACAAGTCTAAATCATGCGGGAAATTTGGTTCCTTGAACAAGGCGATTGCCTCCGAAGAAAATGGGGTACGTGTATGTCCGAGTTTTGGTTTCCGGTAACTGCTTATGATGGGGTCGGATGAGCAGATCAAGCGCCTAAAGATGTCCTCATTTGTGTAGTTTCGTTTGGATTTTCGTGTAAAGCGTTCTCGAAACTTTTTAAAATCTTTATTTCGAGCTTCAAGAGCTTCTTCACTCAAAAAACCAATGGGAAGCGTCATCCTTCAAACAACCTGATGACCATGGATGAGAATTCGATGAAGTGACTGAGGCATGTTGTACCAATCATATTTTTCTACGTAAAGATGCGCAACTTCACGACAAAATTTCTCAAACTTATCAGCATCGATTGCAAAACCACCTGACAGTGTTTGAAGAACAACATGAATTTTTTCAATCAGTTCTTCGTCCAGTTGTACTTTTTTCAGTTTGTCCAGGGGAACTTTTTGATATTTGTGTTTTTTAACGGTTTTCGTTATTAATGAATAGTTTTTTTTAATCACACAAGTTCTACTCTATAGTGTTAATGAATCCTAATCGAAATACGCTTTAAGTACAGGTATCCTACGTATTTCTTAATATGTCAGATTTTAAATAGTGCTGCTGATCTTATGTACCTACGTCCGAATAGAGCATATTTATAATTTAAAGGAATATTTGGTTACTTGTAGTCTCCTGAGGCTTTCATTTTAATTATCTGTTTTAACGCTTTTAAATTAATGCTTAATGAATGTACAACACAAAATAACTTACTTCTTTCATTTGAAGTGTACAAGAGACAATGTCAATCATATGCAAATCATGTTACGAAACAACGAATTGCGAATATTTGAAATCGTGCCCTTTAAAATAAAGCACATTTTATAAATGAAAAATCAGTCACAAATACTTATCCGGATATTAACTGAATGATACTGCAAGATATTCAAGAAGATAATTTATCGAAATTATTAAGAATGAAAGGATGAAGATTAAAGGAAGATTCTTACAAATTTCAATCATTTTTATGCTGTTTTAAGGCCTATCCTACTCAATGAATTTGCTCTAGTTCTGGCTTATATGGAACCATATCCAGTTTAAACAAACGTTCCTATGATAAATAGTGCGCTTAAAGCCATTATATTTAATATAGTAGAGGTTGTCTGCAGTTTTAATTTGATTTTTGTTGAATACATTTTTGCAATTTAATTGAATGAGAAAAATGTTGACTTTCACCTTATCACACTACTTACATGTATTAATTAACTGAGCTGCCACTGCCATGGGGGCAAATTCGAGCAAAATTTACACTTATTTTCTGAAAGTAGACACCTCATGGAGTACTTCGATGCGTATTAGGACACGAACATTGAAAAACATCAATAAATTCTTGTACTATCTTTACCAAGCAAGTTTTTGAAAAATAAGCGTATTTTCCTATCAGCACATATACTACTTACGGTAATGATATAAGGTACTTGTAAATATGGTACATGGATGTGATTACACTTACACAAAGCTTATACCCATATAAATGTTTGGTAAAAATTACAAATTGATAGAGTGAATACTTTTATAGGTATAGCATCATTAACAATCACTAATATTATTTGGATTAATTTTTTTAAGAAAACGGATTTTCAGATATTTTTAAAATGTGGATTTTGCTCGGATCCTACACCATAACTGAGTAAAGAAAGCGAATTTAATGCCTCATTCCAGAGGTTCACGGGTATTATGAACAAAAAAAAAATCGTAAAACCAATTGAATTTGCGAATTTCGATTTTCGTATTTTTGGCCACCCTCTGGCCCACTGTGACTGGTAGGAATTTCGATAACAACAATATTGTTGGATTAAATAATTGCCAGTTGGATGTATTGCATCAGAACTTACTGCATCACCGCAATCCCTTTGTGAATCAACATCCACACAGTCAACGTCACTCAGGTCGTTATCAGTCTGAAACAGAAACAAATAATGTCATAGTAATATGCGAGCACTCAAAAATCTGCCTTATATTTCTCTTTTTCTAATTGCGATTTTGATTGAAGGTCGTTCATTCGTATTGCAATTCAAATGCCTATCTGTGGTAGGATTCCATGTAATTCACAGTCTTTCGCAGCTATGTAATATCCTAAAAACAGTACTTTAAACGAAAAAAAAGTACTTTAAACGATAATGTACACTTACGGCATTTAAATTATGATACGTCACAGATATCTGACTTTACACTTGAAAAGTCCTCGTTCATAGACTTAATGTACTCGTCTCCTTCGGAAACTCGTACATTAAATCTATGACTCGGACTTTCTACAGCGTGTAAAGTCTGATATCAGTGATGTATCATATACGTGGAGACAAACATTAATTAGTAGAAAAACATGTAATAAATCAGCCCACCTGATAAAATTCAGAGTCGCTTTCGAATTTCCGCTTCACGGGCAAACGAGATCGTCCGTACCTACTGTTACCGGCCACCACACAATTGCTTTCGCGTCCACTGCGTCTAGCAATTGTTCGTGATCGCAATATACCATTTAATTACGTCACAAACGAGGGTTTGTCGCTTGCTGCAATTTCAAGAGAATGCGATGCAGAAGCAATACATTTCAATTCGACTCAAAAAAGCTTACAAGCTTGCAAAATTTCGGCACGGTAGTGTGTGCTCTTCGACATGACGTCACAAGAAGCTGCAAATGTACAATTACCATCAATGTCATATTCACTAAAATTTGTTTCGATTCGAGAAATATTGTGCAACATGAACGCAGAAGACTATTATTATCCTATAAAAAAATCCGGAACTATTATTATAATCCACCTTTTTTGATACTTTTCTACTATTCAGAAATTAATGTGGTTTAAGTTATGATGAAATTTTAATGCCATACATGTGTATTCTTCGAATTCAACTTCTTAAAGAATTTTTATTTCGATTGTGAAAAACTGCAACAATTCTGTTACAGACCTCTAATAAATCATTTTAGATCTTTAGATTATCAGATTTATCTATCTGATATATCCGATTCAGTTTAGGATTTTGACGATCCAAGGATTTACACAAGGATGGATTGCTTATTTAGTTATTAAAAAATGCTCAAATAATCCCATCAAATCAAGATAACGTTGTAAACTTGTAATAATCCATAAATTCATTTTTCTGGCATAATATTCTAAATTCACCCTAATAACATTCATCACAAAATACATCTGTATTAATTGAATTAGTGAATGAGAACAAAACAAAATCATCAATTTTTTCAAAAGAGCAAACGAAGAAAACAATCTTGAAAGCTTTCCGATCTCGTCTTGTGGATTGCAATGAAGAGATATACTGAAATCAGTTGCGATAATACTGTAATAATCTAAGTAAAAAATAATCCACACTTTAAATCTTAGCATGTATCTTTAAATTGATCTACTAAGCAAATGACTTTCTTTCTAAATAGGGCCACAGCAAACCCGGCTAGTTGTCAAGTTTACAAACGACAACTGTATTCATGGATATATTAGATTATGTTTCATATAAGAAAAATGTCGACAGAATTGAACAATTTAAGCACTAAATTCCTTGGCAGTCGTAGACCAGTTTCGTCCTGAAGGGCTCATCCATACGACTCAGAAGGCCTAAACTAGCTTATGATATCTAGAATGACTGTACAAGCTCATGGACGCACAACAGGCTGCTCTGCGTTTATTTATCCTGGCTTTGCCGGGCGGTTGATAATCATAAAAGTTGCAGAGTGCCAGTTCGCCGGGACATACGTTAGAAAAATGTCCACAGACTTGAACAATATAAGCATTGAGTTCTTTAGCAGCCGGGGAAGCGTTTCGTCCTCAAGGACTCATCAATACGACTCGGAAAGGCCCAAACTAGCTTGACAACAAATAAACAAATAACAACAAAGGCCCAAAATAATGAAACGTCTAACAGAACATAATAAGCATAATGAAATTCGCATTGCTCTCAGGATCGTCGAGGACAATGTCATCCAGCGATACCACACCAAGTCGGTTATCATCATGAATATATTGCACCAGATAGAGCTTCTGAAAATGGAAATAAAGACAAGGTATCAATTTTAAGGTACCGGTATCAAATTTAATTATAAAGACGTCAACCCACATTCACCAAATATCAATCATTCACCCTAGTTCGCATGCCACTTACATGCTGGGATCACTGGGAGATAGTACATTGAATAGTATGGAGATTTGTCACAAATTCTGACTCTTCGATAAAAGGCTTGAAGTGTGAAGAAAAGTCCGGTTTTTTATCACCATCATGTAACGCAACTGGCAAAACAAGCTCCATGTCATTGACATCCATTAAAATTGGCCATATACATCTATTGAAGAACTTTTGTAAAGTGGCAGACCATCCACATTAATACTCGAATCGAAATACTTAACCGGATTTCCATCAGCATCATGCAAACACAAAATTTTGTTTTCAACTACGTGTTTAAGATTATCTGTTACGAAAAATATGCTGTCGACCCTTCGTTGCTTAAAACATAATTGCTTTCAATTTTTTTTCTTAAGACGTACCGTAATATGATCTTGGTAGCAGTATGCCAGGAATAAATTTGTGTAATATGTCTAGCAAACCTTCAGTAGGCCTACATGCACGAGGGTGTATATCACATGGCGTAGGGAATAACTAGAAATTCTCCTTTGCTTGGTATAAGGAAACATTTGTTCGATGGAATACCTTTCACAAGTGTTCTACCCACAGAATTAAATATTTTGTTTATCTGCTTCGGTTTGCTAGAAGTGTGATTAATACGAAACTGACGGTACATAGAGGAACCTATTAAGTGGGCAAGAAGGAATTCCTAATACCTTACAGAGATAGGAAAAAAGTCGTGCGTCGCTTGCGGATTAATGTGAGTTCCAGCAAAGTGCTTCGATTGCCAAAATTCCTACAGATTCG
This sequence comes from Prostheceraeus crozeri, assembly GCA_907163375.1. Classification (NCBI taxonomy): domain Eukaryota; kingdom Metazoa; phylum Platyhelminthes; order Polycladida; family Euryleptidae; genus Prostheceraeus; species Prostheceraeus crozeri. The sequence goes on along the minus strand of CAJQUW010016910.1, from coordinate 775,059 downwards.
AAGACTTCAGATCATTGCCCACAAGTTTTCTCCATAATGTTGGCCCTTCCGATCATTATTAAAGAAAGTAGCAGGCGTACGAAAATTAGTTCACTTGATGATTTCACATCTTCTCCTCGGCATTGCTCACTGTACAGTGCATACATTGAATCGAAGCCAAGACAGGGATGTGTGTTTTGGTGTGTACGAAGTGATATCACAGCACGCACGCATCTCTCACTGGCTCTGGTGTCCCCTGCTGACAGCTTATTGTTTGCCATTTCCAATAGCAAGGCACACATGAATTATCCATTCGAGAAGGAGCAAGTTGATGTGCCATTTCGACATTAAGGTTGCATACAATTCTTCCTTTCTAGGAAACCGAAGCGCGCGCAGATGAATCTAATTCTGTGACTGCATCTAACTACATCGTATGATTTCTAACAGAAAAGGATTGATTAGACTTGAATAAAAAACCTTTACAATAGCACAAATGTTGTGAAGAGTGTTCAATCTCCTCTCGAAGTGGCGTCATCTACTAAAAGCCATCTATTTAATAAATTTCATTTTAACAAGTCTTAGAATTACTGTCCGGTAAAGAATACTGAAGCGTGGTAGGGAGTAAAAAAATTACGGATGAACCGTTGAATTTTGAATGAGCTAGAGACTTGATATGAAATTGAAATTAAGTTCGAGCATATTATCAATGCCATTTAAGCAATGTCTTAGCAACAGTTTTAAGTAACACATTTCCCACTTATTACAAGACAAAATGAAATTGACGTGACTTTTTTACAGAAGCTGCAGTTTAAGATTGCAAAATAATAACAGCTACGCGGTAATGATAGTAAATTCACGACTATGTCTCAACTGCAATTACAGGAAAGATAATTAATCTGGATACGAATCATGATTATCAAGCAACCTGGAAAAATCTGAAAGGCAGATAATAATTATCATATTAGCAATTCTTGGCAATTTTTATTGATCTGGTAAAGAAAGATTCTGATATCATTTTCCTTTATAGTTGAAATCAATGAAATATTATTATTCTTCAGTCTTTCTACGCACAAAATCAATAAATTATGACAAAATTATTTCGTCGATCTGGTCTCATCAATTGAGATAGAAAGAAGTCCTAAGTAAAAATTTTGGAAGTCAAATGCTAAATCATTTGAAATCTCTGTACAAAATTACAAACCATCAATGTCAATGTCGACATCTACCAAATATACACATATACCAAAGTTCATTGATTCTTGTTGTACTGACAGAACTACGACAATCAATGAGCTGTGGTATATGTGTATATTTGTTAGATATCGATATTGACAATTTGTAATTTTGTAGAGATTTCGAATGATTTGGCATTTGACTTCCTGAATTTTTTCATATGATTTCTTTCTATTTCAATTGATAAAGTCAGATCGGCGAAATATAACTTGACATAATTTATAAATTTTTGTGCCCAAAAAGACTTAAAAATTCATTAATTTCAACTAAAAAGAAAATGATTAATGAAGATGAATTTCTTCATTTTCTGAGTCATGGGTACAGAGGTGATAATACCCGGAATACAATCTAAACAGGAAGCATAAAGAACTAATCTCCGATGAAATTTGTCATAAAGCTTCATAGCCTCAATGAACATTTTCATAAAAATAAGTTGAATAAAACTTGAAATTCAACGGTTCATCAGGCGATGTGATCAATGAAGCTATAAAAAAAGCTACTGGCGCGCGTAGCGCATCTATGAAAGTGAAAGTCAGAGAAGACCACTCAATAGTCCGAGTCCACTTAGTCCGAGTCGCATAAATCACTGTGACTTAACTGCGCTTCAGCCTCCGCCTCCTTCATCTAAACTCTCGTTGTCGCCGGCCACCTTTGCGGTCCCTTGTACCACGCAGATACCTGCTGGAGATCTCCTCAAAATTCTTGGAAGTTATCGTTGGAAACTGCTGTTTCTTCACAGAATCTGTTTGGAAATGGCACCATTTTACACCCACATAGCTGCTATGTCACTGAAATGGTGTCGTTTTTATATTTCAAGATAAAAGTTTACAACATCCGGTGGATATGACGATCCCAGTTGATTAAAATTCATCGGAGATAATGTATTCGCAGATATGTTTCAGTAGACAAGATGCCATCATCAGTGACCGTGACAACGATCAATAACAATGATGCAATATATGCAGGACTTAAAGGAAAGAAAAATCAATGCAAGGAAGGTGGTTGTGATTTGTTACAATTAGTCATAAAATAATGCGAATGAAGAAATGACTTCATGTAGAATGGTTGAACAATTTTTGTGTATGGACTGTGCTAACTGACCCCCGTTCAGCGTGAACAAGGACGAAAAACGGGGAATTAAGTAAGGAGAGCGTACATTGAGAGCGTACATTGAGCACCTTGAAACTTTTGTATTGTGCGCTATATGAATACCGTATTTTCATAAACAAAATTTTCAATAAATGAGTACTTTAAAATTGCCTTTGTCGGGATATCAATATGAAACGATTTTAGAAGGGAGTCAACCTTTCACGTAATTGTTTATCCAAGCAGATAATAATAGACCTGCTTCACTATGAAAACTACCCGCAAAAAGAAGGAATGAGCATGGGATCCTCCATTGAACCTCCTGTAGTTGAATTCTCATTAGACATTATAGGAAGCAATGTCGGTTTTTACATAAAGTACATTGATGACATTTTAACTGTCTTTTCGGTCTGCAACCGAAACCCACACTTTTTTAAAAGGTTTAATGCTGTTGATTCATCACTTCATCTTACCATAAAAAAGAACCGATAAATAGCTCAATTAATTTTCTAGATGTGATAATTTTCATAAAAATGGCAAATTTGAAACCAATGGTATAAAAGAAACAAATACATTATTGTATACTCACAACCACTCCTACAGTCCCTATTGTTATTAGAAGAACGCGATTAAAGCATTGTACAATATATCTCAAAAACTGCCTCTCAATGGTCATACGCGGCAAATTTGCATTTTTTACGCAGGCCGAGTAAATTTATGCAGGTAAACTATTGCGCATATGTAAAGAATGAAAGCACTGTATACATAGATAGAATTTCAATGTGATTACAACTTCCACGTTTAGTTGTTGGAGTGACCCCATGAGCCTGATAGCTTTCAGATGGTCATCGACCACCATAATCATGCCTCGTGGAAAAGCGCCCGTCTAAATAAAATTGCGTTTTTGCTATTAGGTCTACCATCATGATAATGGAGTCCCTCCAACAATTGAATATTGAAAGACCCTCATTTTGAAAGAAATTCCACGTTTAGACTAGACGAATTTATGTATCTTAAGATGTGAGAGATTGCATCCATTACTGGACCAGCTGGCATCATTACTGGGACAAAAGAAACATACTTGCGGGACAGCACCTCGAAAGGGAGGCTCAATTCCGGTGCAACAAAACCTTTTTGTGACAGGGATTTCTTGCAAATATGCTTTGACGGTTTCAATGAATTTGGCTGAAAAATTACTTCAATTCATTTTATATTAATTTCTTTTGACCGAGTGAAACTGCTTTTGAGAAGCTGATAAATTTCGTAGAACAGTACAATAATCATGCTTTGTTTACTATTTATACATATACAATCATTTCTACTCTGGCTACAAACTTATTGAAAATACATGTATTATGCAAGTAACTGAGAAGCATTATTTGCACAATTAAAATTGCTAAATGCTAATCAAATAAATGACGGTAATTTTCCAATAATGCTTCCACAGTATTTTTCACTTATCAAACAATAATGAAATATTAAAAATACGCAAAACCGAATACAATAACGAAAACTGAATGAACTAGATAAACGAAAATTAAAATTGTGGGATGGAAGATCACAAAACATTATAACTGAAGACTTCAGAAATCAAATAACCACTAGCAATGTGCATCTAATCATGTTAACATGCAACAAAGCAGACATTAATTCAGGGATTGTTTTTTAGTCTTGACATCTTAACTTACCGAAAACTAGCTGTAAGAATGGGCCTTTCAACCCAAACTTAAATCCTTTGGATCCACTCCTCCCATCTAAGTTGCACTGCAACTGTACGTTGTGCGATAACAGCGTGTCGAATATTCTTTTCACCAATTCAGATTCATTCCTTCCACCGATAACGGAGAGACGACGGACCGAGAATAAATTAGGCTTAATTAGATAGTTTCAGCGACCGAATATTTCCTTGTTACCGTTAATTAAAATATTTACGTGTCTATTAAGTTCCCGCACTGGTCATATTTTATGGAAACGGCAAAGCTCTTCAATCTAATAAGCATTATAGTTAAGAATCTTTATCATAGTGCAATTTTAGAGCCTAAAACCAATGTTCTAGCAGATGTCATTGACATTGATTAGCACGAGCTTTGTAAAGCAAATTGAAAAATGATTCTTAAAGAAGAGCCCTGGGCAGTTGAAATGAAATAGAACACGGGTAGTCTACTTTTGCTACATCTCCCAAGATGCCTAGGATCGCCTAGACCGCGATTTCGATTCAACGACATAGTATATAGTAGTTGCTTTATAATTCCATGCATTTTCAATGAATGGTCAAAGAAAATTTCTATGTTTTATAGGCCGGCCCCTCCGCATTTACAGTTCTATTAATGAGAGATTTCATTGCAGAAATTCCATATCTGCGAGGGCAATACAGGGAAAGCTGAATGTAAGATAACCAGAATAAGTAGGCCTACTTTTGATTTTCCAGCTGGCAAGTATACAATTAGGCATATCTGTATGAAGATTTTAAAATCAAGCAAGTCATAACTGTGTATATCGTACATTCAATAGTAAATTTCACAAGAGTAAAAGAATTAATGAATGAGTAGATTGATTAAAATCTATGTGCGTCTGGAAGCCGACAGCAATATAATCTAAATAAAGAATGGAAATGCTTTTTATTTTGATGAATCTGGGCACTCTTGATTTACCGCAATAATAGACACCATTACAAGTTACCAGCTTCAAATTCTCGGACTGCTCGAAGTCGATTTCATCAAATTCAAGCTATTATTTCATATCGACCAGATTTCATTTCAATTATTATATACCAGTGCAACGAAATCTAGTACTACTTACTTATTTCATGCTCACCTCTCTCAAGGCCCGAAAGGATTTCAAGTCGAAATGAGAGATTTAATAATAATTCCATTTTCGGTAACAGTCAACAAAATTTTTGGAGAACCTGAAATAATTTTTTCTTGAGCCGAGATTTACTGTGTTTAATGTCGGCAATATGGATCAATCCTTAAAAATATGCACAAGTAACTGCGATGAAGTAATAGTGCATGTTCATCACACAGTGGCAGAACATTGTGTCAGAAAAAATGTATACGTAAATGGGATGTCTTGAAGCAAGGCACGAAAATGAAACTATGCACAATGTAAATAGAATGATTAGATATTGAGTTCCAAATTCAGTTGAAAAATAGAATAGACCTGAATAGCTGGCATTTCATCCAATATCAGGAATCATCAGAATCCCTAGTTCACATATGTCAACATCGACACAACTCCCTATTTAAAGTCGCAGTCATACCCGGGTAAATTCGAGATTTGCAATTAAAAAGTTATTTAAATTTCGACAAAATAACTATAACTTCGACTAAACTATAATTTCGAGAATCAAGGTAGAGCCTAGCTATCCATAAAATGGCGTAACTTTTATACTAATATAGAATTTCGTCATTCGACCTAATAATACTGATAGGAGACATAACCTTTTGTTGAGTAGACCTAGCATTTCAGCGAATTTTCTCAGCACAGTGGATGGCGATTAGACCTACTTTTAATGATAAATCAAGAATATCAACTTTAAATTTCAACAACAATTTCCCAAACTCCTAAACTAAAGAATGGGGGCATTTTGATACCTTTTAGAAGAAAGATATTCGGCCACTTAATATTTTACTAGAAAAGCGGATTCTACACTTTGAGAGCTACTTAGCAAGAATATGATTGACCGGTGGGCGGCATTTCGTTTCTCTTTCACTCTGCGTTTTAAGGAACCCTCTGCTTTTCCTATCACCAATCCAGAAAAGAATGTTGTCAGCCGATCTCACTCTCTTCCACCACTGTGACAAAATATGATGGGGAAAGCATCATATCGCAACAATTTTTTTCTTCACTACTTCTACGCGTAGAAGTGCACCTCAATACCGATAAGAGGAAATCTGTAGACCTAGCCTATAGAAGGTAGCCTAAAAGTTAACGCTGAAATTTAAGACTTTGCGCCCCTCAACCAGTCTTAATAGAGTTTCTAAAACATTACAATTAAAGGATTAAGTTACATCCAAAGGTTGCAGGTCATTGATCGTCTTGTGAAGTTCGCATATTGACATCAGTGTGCAACATAAAGTAAATGTATGATCTACATAACATTTAAACATATATACATGCCATTTGAATATGACGAAGTGAACAAAGGTAAATATCATTCAGACTGCTTTAACAATTACTTCAAAGAATCTGATAGGCATGCATCAGATCCCGCGGAAATTAAATTGCGTAACTAAAAACCACGGCGATAAGAATGCTATGTTTCACAACATTGCCTGCAGGAAGTCCGAATTAAATTCTTACTAGACAAGGCATAGCTGTGGCAAAATATGATGCGGAAAGCATGTGAATTTTTAAAATACCGCTATCTAAACATCCGTGACAGAACGAATAATGACAAATCTAGTAGAAGACATAATTTTTTTTCGGTAAATGTTATTAGCACTGTATCTTTTTGTACATTCAACAAATCTTAACATCATGATGAAGCTGAATGATAGCTCACACTGTTTGACAGTTCTCATGGAAAAATTCGATCGTCTTCATGCTAAAATCCTGCATCAAAGAAAACTCTCAATTATCTTTCGGAAAGCCTACTGCCCACAACTGACCACTTACGAAATTCAACACGAAATTTACATACGAAAATGGTTCAACTTTTTTATAAAATTATTTATTAAACGGCTTGTGTGATCTGCACAGCAGTTAAACATATAAACACGAAATTTAAACATGAAGGAAGTGAACAAAAGTAAACATCATTCATGTTGCTCTAATATATACTTCAAAGAATCTGAATCATACATCAGACAACGCGGAAATTATATTGCAAGCCTAAAAATGACAACGCTAGGAATAGGTTAGAATCACAGAATCTAATTCTGTGGTTAGAATAACCTCCATTATTCCACGAGAAGGAGAGAAATGACCACAGCGTACGACAACCACAGAACTAGATTAGGAAAGACTTCCCGCTTTCATTCATTCACCGTTACTTGCACTGAAGCCGCGATTTTTTGTTTACATCGACGGCCGCTGAAAATACTTGGGCAAGAAATTGGAGTTAGCCAGCAGCAAAGCATGAAAGACCAGTAAATTACAATGTTTTGCTTGAATTATATCATGCAATATTGTGTTCAATTGCTAAATTAACAAATGTGCGGTACCTTAGGCATGCCAAGGTTGAATCGATATTTGAAGAGATCAAAATTTGACGCTCACATCTTTCTTTTATCATTGAAGTACTAAATTCTTGATTGACATGTTTTGACAACTTGTAGGAGTCTTCACATTTGAAGTAAATAATATAACTTATAATTTTGTTTTTGACTGATATTATTCAGAGGATATGTGTGTCATGTTGTATTCCTCGCTGCTAAAATCGAACGATAAAATTTTCAACATTATAATTTCATTTGTTTCTGTGTAGTAATCGTGATCTTCTCAAAACTTGACTGAGTAAAATATAGAGAAAGAAATTCATTCCCGTTAAAAACGTCTCATTCGTATGTAGTGCTCACTTCGTTTGCAGCGATTATGAAGCTAACTTGGTATCTCGGGGAAGGCAAGGTAAGAAAGTCAGTTTCAGACGAAAACGTCTTTTGAAAAATAATGCAGTTCCCAGTGTTTTTTATGGTTATCCGTCCTAATTGAACACGACACTAAAAATACCTCGTCGTGCACCTCCAGATCGTTCCAACATCTCAAGTCCCAATTCTTTAACGGCTGTCCGGCATTGCAAGGTTTTTCAGGACTTTTCAATATTCAATCAGCTGTAGAAGTGTCGCTAATGAATATAGCCTATCCCAAAGCTCTTCCGTGACTTTTCATGAATTGACACAGTGAAGCCACATGTAAAGTTTGAACCGTCAATTATTATTTGTTTTAATGCTACGACCTAAAAGTGCTTCACCTGCATGGACCCTGTTACGGAATCCGTCAAGTTCTCTCTACAATCCGCGCTCCCTTAGAATATTTATTGATGTGTGAGTTTTGCTAGCACTGCATGATGATCAGCTGTTGGTCTGATGAATGAAACTGCACTATATAGACGTTTCTTCTAGCGAAACTGCTCTCAGATGAACGTCACTTGTGAGGAGTAGGCCAAAATGAGACAGCCGGCGTGACGAATTCCCGCTATATTGAAGCAGTTGATTTCGAAGATGACATGGCCAACAGTTAGACGACAAAACTGGCCGAATTGGTGTGCTTTTAGACAGAAGATGCAATATGAAGATTCCATCCTGGTGTTAGGTCTACCTGCAGATGCTTGTATCATATGATGTAGGTGCTCATTCTGACACCTGCTTGTGAGAAAGAAGATCCGATCAGTGGAAAATGCTAAGTGGAGATGTCACCATCAGGAATTGTGAGTACGTTTCCGAAATAAAAGGAATGCATATTTTGATCATATTCTAGAAGCAGAGTACAGGTACGGTAGCATGATGAGGTGCACACGCTAATACAAACATATGAACATATTTTGATTGAACATATGTAATTGTGCTTTCGGTACAAAAGTTTTGCTGCATTCATAGAATGCGATTTAATTGTCATCATCAAACTCAATTTTTCCCATTGAAGTGCTGATATGGATATGCTAAATTGTACATCATTCTTTCTAATAACTTGCAGATGGCAGACCTAAATGGGAGTTTTAAACTGCACTTTGAATATGTGGCGGATCATTTTCAGTTATCAAAATAATGTTTCTAAGCAATGGTGCATTTTGAAAGTTATGGCTTTATTAAATTGAGTCGATTAGTTTGCATCAAAGTGACAATAATACATTAGAGTAATGATAGTCCGGGAGACCCTGCTGAGCAGGTGAAGCAAAATTTTTTCTAGGGCAGGACAACCGTTAATAGGCCAACCGAAGTTATTGAATTTTTGATGCGTCTCATTTGCTTAAGTTAATGAGAAATCTATTGCATGACTATCAAATTCTTACTTACAAAGATTCTGATGGTGCATTTCATAAAATTAAATGGATTTACATTGAAAATCTTCATGAATTGCAAACAAATGATTCATTTATTCTCGCAAAAATTCTCGTTGGGTGCAAAACATATTCATTACAAACGGGCACTTATGAAAGTGTGCCTTTCATAGAAGGAACGTTCATCTATAACTGCAAAAGCGCTTAATGACAGATATTTGAATTGATGAACTTCCACAGAAAGTTCTTGCAATTTTATCAAGGTGCAATTACGATGACTGAATATGCAGATGAATCAGAACCCGTACGTACTGCGTGATTACTTATATAAATGGAAATGGTGTAAATGTCTACTTTTTATCATATGAGCTTCTAATCGTTTTTATCAATGAATAATTGCCGCGACTTTAATAGTATCCGCCAACTTCTTGCCGAAGTACTTTTTAGACACAAAATACACCCCAGTATATTTCTGACACGAGACAATGACTTGCTTACCGGCTTCACGTGCTGTTGATCAGAGCAGGCCGTCTTCGCTAATCTTGTGTCTGGCGACAACTGAAGTCTCGTTTACTCATTCAATTAGTTACTTTCACCAAGTAAAATTTCATCACGTGATAGCGTTGGATGAAAAGCTGCATGAATATTATGAAAATCCAGATTTCCCTTTTCACGTTGCGCAATGTCATATTTCAGACACGTGGAGCGTCTGCCCAGGTTTCTCTTAGCCTAACTAATAACTTTCTCGTCTGTATCAAACAGGTCGACCATCTCACAAGCTTCATTACGCAATTTCTACACAAAGTGACGTTATGAGTTTGTCAATGAAGTTCTCTTTCAAGACAATAAGCTACCACAAGTTTTGAAGACAACGCCCAGCGTACTCGACCTAGCTTGTGTAATAACCTAGTAATGTGCAATAACCATTACATGTACTTGTTATATTATTCTTACTAGCAGCAGCACAAAGCTCAATCAATACTTGCCTCCGCACCAGTCAGTCGGTAATGGTGTATGACAGCGGATTAGGAAATAAGTCTGACAAACGTTTTCCAAGAATCCAGAGGCTTGCAGAACCGAAATATATCTATTTGAAATATGAGCACTTAAACAAAATACACCCAAAGCTTCTAAATGTGCCGTAAGTTAATAGAGTACCGTTGTGCTTCAAAAATGTCTTCATAAACAGAAAATGAAGGGAGATTTCAGCGTCAACAAGTAGGCTCACTCTGTGTGAAGTAAGGGTGAAACAAGTGTATTCCGTTAGTACTCACAAAATACGGGAATATCGAAGAATAAAATATCTGTTCCATGATAATGTTGCTGATTGATTGGGGACACTAATCGATATTCAAATGCTGCATTACCATACATGCTATGCAATCGCCACTTATAGCATCATTCATATGATGACAATTATGGCTTGCTACATGTCATAACTTTCATCGTTATGGAAATTTCTGCATAAACGGCTGGCTAAATTTATAAGTATCGGCGCGCTACTGGCGCAATTGTGGCTTATGGGGCAAATATTTAGAGATGACGTCAGTCGCCGGTACGGTGAGGGTTTTATTGGGTATGGGTCACCTCAAGTGGTGCCCTCACCTTGCCAATCCTCAAAAAAGTGGTGCCCACGACAACCCATATGACCCATTCCCGAGCCAGCGTGGGGCCGTCAGAAGCGTGTTACTAGGTCAGGTGGAAAGAACTGTAGCCTTGAATTTCAACAAGATCGCTGCCAATGTCAGGTGTGAACCAAGTTTCCGTAACACAGATGAATAACGGTCTGGTTGTAGAAACGAGGGCGCGCAGCTCGTCGAGCTTGTAAAACAGTGACTGTGCGTTGCAACGAAGAAGCCAGTTGCGATTCCCATTTGGAATAGTCGACTTGACAGACTTGGGAGTTAAAATCGACTTCAGAAATTTTTCAACTCGCGCCTCTTTCTGATTTCATCACGAAAGATGACTACGTCCTCTCCCGCATCTCTTCGTTGCCTTAGTTCATCAAGGAGAGCTTTCCTACAATTCTGCTGTAGAGGCGTGCGATCCGGATTCACATAAACTTCGTGTGATTCCGCAAACTTTCGCAAGTTCTTCGCTTTTCGCAAGACTGTCATTTGCTGTTCAACATGTGCAAACAACTTTAATGAGACGAGGTCGACTAACGCTAGGCTTGCCTACACAACGCACTTCAGAGACGACGTTGTCCTCACATCCGATTTTCTGAAATATATTCGCACACTTCACGATATCAGAATCTGAAGATTCATTCGATGATGATGTTAACAACTCTTCAGGAACGCCCGAAATCATAAGGTTGCATTTCCTTTTGAATTGTTCGCTAACTTCATTAGTAATCGTTGAAGATATGTTGAGAGGTAGATTGCTCAATGAAGTCAAAGCATTCCCCATCTCGTCTGATTGCTCCAGAAGTTTACTATAGCTGGAATTCAAGCGGTTGACCTCATCCTGCAGTCTATCATGTTTAGATTGCAGAAGCTTGTTAGCGTCGTCCAATTCTTGAACTTGTCTCTGCAATGCATTGACAGTTGCCTTCAGGTCCTCAATTTCGGATTTCACTGTCTTTATTATGTCACACCGAGTAGACTTGATCAATGCTTTAATGTCTGACAACGTAACTGTTGTAGAAGAGGAGCCGGAACGTGTTGTTTACTAAATCAGCGAGTGAATAGACAATCCTTCTTTCACTATCACGGTTCATTACCTCAACTATTACAAGCTTTGCATGCACTGCTGTCTCAGTACTTTTGTTTGACTGAGAAAGTTGAAATCAATTAGACAGTGACAACTATATGAACGAGAATAAATTATTTGTTTGTATTATATTTCGGGTTTAGTTATAGGCCGGAGTCCGGAGTCCGACTCCGCATCCCTGGTTTAAATGCATGTTCTATCCTATGACATACACAGAAATTGAATATCGGTGAAATCATTTGAAAAACGGCCGTCGAATAACTGTGACAGAATTTTTTGAGGGTTTAATATCTATGACGTGGGTGTCTCATACACTAATTGAGAAATAATGATCATGACCTATCAAATTCTATTCACCCATTTAGTCCCAGCATTACCCTTTCGTAACGGTTGCTTTCATGTTATCTCGCACGTCAGCTATATATATTATTCAAATTTCATATGTCTGAATTGAATATTTTCATGAAGATGAGTCTTACAAACGCATTTATGGACTTCAACAAAATCACTTTACTTCGATTCACACATTCCACAATATGGAGCATTTTTTCAAATTTTTATACATAAAAGTATTAACATACATACAAGCATTATATATGGCTAAGATATGTATATTCGTCGAATTATGTCCGCAATGATGCTATGTCTTAAGACCAGAAGAGGCATCACGCCTATTCAAGATCAACTTGCTTTGGAATGTAATTGAATCAAGCGTTACTTTATCGTAACGCTGGTCCAAAGCGGTCTAAATGCCTGAAACTAAAAAAAATATCATCGAACTCAATTTGATTAGTTTTGTCGTTCAATCTAAGGGTAAACGTGTTTATATCGCTATTGGTCTTCTCCATAGGTGTTACTGTGTCAGTCTGAATAGCACTTGTCATGACTGGTAATTTTGGTAGATGATAGTGTGTCTTCGTTTGAGCGCAGGCAGTCGGTTATGATTTGAGATTTCTATGTGCATGATTTGTAAGAAGTTATAAATAGATATACCGACGACGAGAAAATTACAAGCAACGTCGATGCTAGCCATAGAAATTAACAGTACCATATAAAGCATTTTTACAATCTCCTTCTATGATGTTAGCTATTGTTCCATTTCTATGGCTGCGTAAGTCATCGGCAAATCAATAGCACTCCTACGACGCATCAAACTATAATATTTGAATCAACAAACTTGATAGACAGTGAGAAATTCGCTGTGTTTCAGTTGACAAAAATATTGTAGTGAATAGTGATGCCTGTGCGAGTCAAATTCTTCTCAGTAGATGAGGCAGTGCAAAAAGTTTTAGAAAATGATGGCAGCGGTGACGATGAGCCTACTATCACAATCTTGCCTCCAGAAGCTGATGCTCTTACGGATGAGGAAGAAATTGATGAAGACTTGATCGGTGAAACGGACGACTTGAAAGATGTTGCAGGACTTTTAGAGATTGAAGAACATCACTCTTTATGCGAGGATAGCGATGGTGTAGAGGACTCAGCAAGCACAGGTATTGGTCATGTTGAAAGCATCCCTACATATCACAAACACAATGCAAATGAAATAATTTGGTCAAAGAAAGACAACGCAACATCTGCCTCAAGTCAAAATCCCCAATGGCATCAGGAAGCATTAGCACCTTTTATCGATAGTTAGCCATTCCAAGTTTTCAGCAGTACACCGAAGGTTTGGTCGATTTACTTGTCCTCGAAAGCAATCGATATGCGTCTCAAAAGAATTCGAATTTTGCTGTAAATCATGATAGCATGTATGCATTTCTTGGAACTTTATATCTCGGCGGCTACCATCACGTCCCTCGAATGAAAATGATGTGAAGTAATGATAATGACGTTGGGATTCCTGCAGTTCGGGAATCTTTGACAAGGAGAGATTTTGAAATGATCAAGAGCATTTTTCATTTAAATGACAACAACTTGGCCCAAGGTAGTACGGACAGACTGTTCAAACTTGGGCCACTAATTGAATTTGCAAATAACGCATCTACAAAAATTGCTTTGAAACAAGAAGAAAAACTCTCAGTCGACGAGTCGATGGTCAAGTATTTCGGCAGAAATCGACTAAAGCAATTCATAAGATCCAAACCAATCAGATTTGGCTATAAATGCTGGTGCTTGTGCAGTAGTGATGGATTTCTTATGAGATTTGACGTATACCAAGGTTCAGATGATAACAGTAAAGAAATTCCTCTTGGTTCAAGTACTGTTGACTCCCTCCTCCGAATGGCTAACGTCTATGGTAAGCAAGATGTACAGTAGAACTGTTCTTTGACAATTTTTTTACGTCGTACGATTTGATGGTTTACCTAAAAAATCGGGAAATCAACGCCACAGGTACTGTTCGTTCGAACAGAAGCAAAAACTGTCCCGCTGCTGCGACGAAACTGATAGAACGCGGAGAATATGATTATAGATCGTCGAATGGAATATTAGCGGTATGGTGGAAAGACAGCAGCGTTGTTGGTTTACTATATAATTTTGATAGTGTTCAATCTCTTACAAATGCTCCAAGGTACAACAGAATTCAAAAGAAAAAGATCGCTGTTCCCATGCCCCATCTAATTCAGCGTTATAACAGTCACAGGGGTGGCGTCGACATATTTGAAGCACGAGCTCAGTTTTATCACATTTCGATTAAGGGCAGAAAATGGTATTGGCCATTAGTAAAGTGGATCCTGGAGGGATTTATGTCAAACGCGTACCTACTGTTTCGAGTCGCGAACAACAGCAAGATGGACCAACTGGAGTTCAAGAGACAAGTGACTCGGTAAGCCAATATATATATATATATATATATATATTTCTGTTTTCCTTGGTTTCCGCTTGGGAGCATATTTCTATTATTACACTAGAAATAAGCATATTATTGTCCCTTTCATCATGAAACTATTCGCCTTCTGATAGCTGATGTTGAGTAAGGAATATTTTTCTGTTTGAGCAGATATTTGGTTCGCTAGCTATGACCCTGGGGAATATAAATGTATGCTCAATACATAAATTTAATGCCATTTTCATAATTTGCTTGGCCTCTATCATACATGATTTCGTATATCGTGTTCTAAGTTCTAACAGGAATACATATGTGACCATATAAAAGCTTCTTTATTGAGATAGTGTTATAGTATTACATCTCATAAATATATTGCTTTTTGTTTGATATATAACACCTTTACATATATTGCTTTTATACATATTGTATTAATAAAATGGCAGTAGACCTACCATCAATAAGTGTGGAAACGTTTTAAATGAATTTTTCTACTTGAGAGAAAACGTTATCATTTACTGTATAGCACTAATCTATGTGTTTCTTGATACAAAGTAATACAAATTTATTTCAGCCATCTAATGACCCACCGACAAGCAGCTCGAACCCTTAAACGTCTTCCTGATCCCGTTCATCACCAGCACCAAATTGGAAAAATGATGAGGCGCAGGCGTTGCCAAGTGATTTCATGTCCGACCCGTTCAGAAAAAGGAGGATGTCCGGTTATATACCGGTGTGAAACGTGTGACATTCCGTGTCACATCGGTTGCTTTGCGAGACATTCATCTGAATGACTTCTGTGGTAGTGTGAAAACAGTGCCTGTTTTCACTGTTATATTAAATTTATATGTTTTTACCGTTAAGATAATGAACTGCACGACAAGTTGACATTTTTGATACAATTTTCATAAAATATGAAATTTAGACTATTTAGTACGGTTTGGACCAGCGTTACTTTTACGTTACGGTCATTTTTCACGAATTGGGTGATGCGATTATTCTGAAACTCTGGGATAGTAATAATAATAATAATAATAATCACTTTATTGAGGTCAATACAACAAGCGGTATGTGACACAGGAAGATACATAAAATTCATCATATTTGGGTTAAAACAAGCAAGTCATCATGCGGAAACATAATTTCAACTATGTTATCTTTATGCGGTCCTAAATGGGTTAAAGAACATCAAAACCAGAAACGGCTCCGTGCATCATGACATGTTTCATAAAATCAATCAGTGTTGATCAATGTGGATGGGGTCGATCAAGATGGATAAGGGCCGGTCTTTGAGGGCTTGGGCGAATAGGCTTCCAGAATCACAGTTATCTGTAGCCTTTTTGACAATAAATCTCCTGTTATTAGCCCACGTTTTGATAATGCTACAAATGGAAATAGATGATGCTACTTTCTTGTGTGACACTTGAAGCACCCTAAAGCACAGTCCATTAGCAACTTCTAACGTCAATATTGAAAATGATGATGCTCAAAATTGAATTTTATGTACAATAAATATAAAGCATAGTAGACTATTAGTAAAACGGATCTTTAATTCAGAATTTAATGTCATGCTTCTTTTTTTGACAGTCAGTCCAGTGCTATTCTGTGCCACGGGGTCTGAAGATTAATTGATGATCCTTCGGGGCGTAGACGAAACCATATGTTCCATGATAAATGTCAGACCCCTTTCGTTTTGTCTCCTCGTCCATTTCGACTCTAAATCGCTGCATCAGCGACACAAAGAACACAAAATATTCTGCTCTAGCCAAACTTTCTCCTATGCATGAACGCTTTCCAATACTGAATCCAATAAGATACTTTGACGGACGATACTGACCATCCTCTGACAAGAATCGGTTCGGTAGAAATGATTGGGGATCGGTCCATACACTCGGATCATTATGAGCAGACTTAATATCAGCAATTACGTAAGTTTGTGGGCTAATGAGCTTTCCTCTGAATCGAAACTCTTCATTAGTTTCTCTTTCAACATTGTGTGGCACGATTGAACAAAAGCGCATGGACTCATCAAGGAAAGCAAGTGTCTTTGGACATCGAAGTCGGTCCGCTAAACTCACATTTGAACAGCTACCGAGCTCTCGATCTAACTCTTCGTGGACTTGTTGTTGCCAATCTTGATGCAATGCCACGTTAATGAATGCCCAATTGAGCGCATTGCTGGTGGTATCTGTGCCGGCCAAGAACAAATCAGCAACAGTGACTTTTAATTGATCTCGATTGAAGGTGGAGATGTTGGAATCTCCGTCTTCCTTTTTCTCCTTGCATTCGGCAGCATAGGACAGATAAGATTCGATATAATTGGATGGAGCGTCATTGGTATTGTATTGTGAAGCAACGAGATCAATTTTCGATTCTGTATATTCCATCAATTGCTTATCGATGTTGAGGTAGCTGTCAGCACCCATGATGCGAAAGTACGTTTCGTTTTCTAGAAATGGATAAAATATAGGCATGAACAATCCAAAGCCAAAGCTCTGTGCTAATTCTTTCATGATCGTAATTTGACTGTCGAAATCAGGATCCTCATATCCTAAACGATATCCAAAGACGAGTTGACATATGATATTAGACACTGCTTTGGTGAGGTGCATATTTGGATTAATTGGTTGTTCAGAGGATTTCATCAATTCATCGATGAGATTGTGAGCCTCGAGTTGAATTTTGCTCTCAATCGCGTTCTTTCCCATTCCGAAGTCTCGAAGAACACGCAATGCAAAACGACGATGCACTTGCCAAATCGTGTCATTACTCACGACAAGACCTCCTCCAACTGATTTCTTTTTGCCATTCTCAATAAATTCTACTTTTCGATAAAGATTGAAATAATCGCTCGGAGGCCGCTGCGAAAACTCTGATTTGAATAATGCTTCATTGATAGCGTCATAAGAGGATAAAATCAAGAAATGGCGTGTTCCGACACGTAGAAATCGCATATCTCCGTGAGAAGCACCATCTGCACTAAGAGCGTCGAACAAATTGCCATTATGCTTGAAAATAGTGTTATAAATGATGAAGGGAATGCGACCAATCAAAGGAAGACCGATTGGACCTGGAGGACGATCTTGGTATTTATCGTGAAGCCTTTGAAACACAGTGGCTAATATCAGTACTATAACGATATAGAATACAAAAGTGATGAAGTCCATGCTGTTGAAGCTGAAGCGACGTTATGACAGCTACCTTTCCACTACCTCTGTGTGATGCACAGAAGAAACACAAACGCTGAATTGGTTAATCATATGACCTTTAATTGCTACGTATGTGACGCAATTGTTGTTTGCCTGGCAATTCTCATAATCACTAATGCGCTGTCGTGACCTTGATGTGCAGATTACTTGATACAGTATGATGAGATAGCTAAAATGAAGTAGCTTCTACAACTGAAATCCATTTTGATTGAAATATCTCTCAGCGCGCTTAGTCAGGTCGGCGACATATTTTAGCATCTGGTTCTCTTTTAATCTTTTGAAGTCTGTGTTTTAGATTGGAATTAATGCTTATCAAATTGATGTTTCAGAGCAGTGTGATTTTCGCTTGCTTTCCCATTGGCAATGAATAAACTTCCATTAAATTGGGTAGTCGTTCATAATTCTGGACAATCATACCGAATCTGTGCATTACATGATGTCATCGCAACTCATTGACAGTTTTTATTAAAATGTTCCTCTACCTTCGAATGTTGGTCATTTGTATTAACAAATGCTTTTGATTTCGTCATCCCAAATTCACTCTGAAATTTAGACTAATGAAAAACAAGTCCAAAACATCGGATTGATTTGTTTTTACAACTGCACTCAGCAAGTGATGTTTAGTAAATGACGGTGAACGAATTTAGAAAGTTTGAATTTTCAGACTTTGCACTTGGTTTTCATACAAAATCACTAATTGCTGAATATTGAAGAAGAAGGATCAATAAGTCTTTATTTGACGTAAATGTAGAATTGTGTTTACAGGTATAAGACATTACATTACAGAAACACTAAAAAACAAAGTAGGTGTGCATCTATTGCAAACTACGAGTATCATGTCAATATTTTTGACAATGTATACAAACTTGACAAACTTCTGTTGTTCAAGCACTTGTATTCTGTCTGAGTGAAGTTAAAGTGACGCAAGCTCGGATGTCATTGATATTCTGATGTAGAGATATTCGGTCGAGAAGTCCATTCATTCGACAAATTCGCGCCAGTTACATGAACACTCAAATATGTGAAATTCAATATGTCACTAAAATAGGTCTGTGAATTCTATTTCAAGTCACTTTCAAACTACACTCTTCAAAGGAAGTTTTGCTACACTTTCAGAAAGTAGACCGTCGGATGAGCAGACAACGTTTTGCTGTCAGTGTTAGCGACCTTACCACCGAAGTAAATGCTGAACGTAAATGGCTGACGGATGAATAAGGATGTCAAGAAAAGAAATATGATCACACTAATTCCTCCTGTAGCGAAAATTTTATCGAAGGTCGGAGCGAATTCACAACGTGAAGAACTCGCAAAAATCATCATCGTTTGCTTACCAAAAGATCAGGATATGGGGAGAATCTCAAAGTGAGACATAAAAATATTGGCAGCAATCGGACAAAGGCTGCTTGTTGATAATCTTATCTTGATGAGGAGCATTATCATCTTGAAAGTTAAATTGTTCATTGCCCAGTTAATGAATTTCTCTGGGTTCCTAATACCATCCCAGACAGATCATGATACCAGCAGAATAAGAAATCTCTACGTCGGATACAGCAACCGGCAAAGCGCTCGCCACGGCAATCATCGATTGATTCTAAACAAAATTTTGATTTATCTGAGAAAAGGACTCTTCGCCATTGCTGCCTTGTCCAGTGTTCATGTTGTCGTGTTCATGTGATCTTTGTGCATCACTTATTTTTGGGTATGTCAGTGTGTTCCAAAATAATTCGATTTTTGCATGAGAACGAGACTTTGAGTTCAAAAATGAATTATAGAGCGAAAAGCGGAGAGCATTATCATAAGGTTTTAGCATTTAAATAAATTATTCAAAAATGTGTTCATCTTCGAACAGCAATATTGCCATTTACATCAATAGAATAAGTATAAACTTGTAATAAAAGTATCAAAGGAATATGTGATAAAAGCAATGTTGCGTCATGTGTGACACGAATAATGTGGCTTCTCAGATTGGTCAGGTATTAGATAGCACAGCAGATAGTCTTTGACAACAAAGTTCTGAATATTTATTACAAAGAAAATTTTGGCTGTTGTCGAAAGTTTCATTGATGGCTAATTGCAAGTTAGCAATCCATCAACTCATTTAGAATTTGTCCAATTGTTCTATTCAAATGAAAGATCTGCCTTTCAAACTTTGTGTACATTTAAGATGAAGGAGATGCATTTGTAGCGTCACTGCGATACCACCCGTCTAAATTCCAAATTTGAAAATACCTGCAGTTTTCTTGATGCACCTGGACGAAGCAGAAAGTTTGAAGAGGAAAATCGTATACCTTTTATTGAAGAAGGTATAAATGGGATGTTGCTTGCTCGTCGAGCTCATTGAACTTTTCAAGCTACAGCACTTGCTTCTCTGACTGGAGTTCCAAGATCAATCATCATCATCATCAGTCTGTTCTGTTCCACTGTTGGACAAAGGCCTCAGTATGCTTCTTCCATTCTTTTCGATCCTAAGCTTGTCTCTTCCATGTTGATTGTCTACAAAACCTATCGATGTCGTCTCTCCATCTCGCTACTGGCCTGCTTCTGCTTCTTTTTCCATAACGTGGGGTCCAGTCTGTCAATCTGATAGTCCATCTATTGTCTTGCATTCTTGCGAAATGTCCTGCCCATCTCCAATTGGCTTCTTTTGCTTTTTCCACCACGTCCTTGCTTCGTTCCATCAATTGGTCTTCTTGACCCACTTGCTGATTCCGATCATACTTCGTTCCATTTTTCGTTGTTCTACTTTAAACTTGTTCTCCATGAATGAGGTTAGTGTCCATGTTTCTGATCCATAGGTGATGGCTGGCAAAACGCAACTATTGTACACTCTTCCATTCAAGCACATTGGCGTGTTACTCTTGAATACATCCTTATGTCTTGCAAATACTGCCCATTCCGCGTTGATTCTTCTTTGTATTTCTCTTTCATGAGTTTTGTCTAGAACAGGGGTTCTCAACTCAAAAATTCGGCGGGCCACATTTCCTGGCATTTTTCTAATGAATATACTACCGGGCCAATCGACTGAATATATGACCAAAGAATTGGCATTGGCGTGTTACTCTTGAATACATCCCTATGTTTTGCAAATAGGGTAGGTGGGTGCAAGAGTCCGCACTTAACGCGTGGATGAATATTTTCCCCATGAAACCTCTTTCATTAATACTTTAATTGAACATTGTATCAGAACAGTGTCCAAAGATTAATATGTACTGCTAAAGAAATCAGTTTTACCCATAATTGAGGAATACGACATCATTTATTTGCGTGTGTCATTTTCGGACTCTTACCCCCTATATGGGGCAAGTGTACGAATATCTAGGGGTAAAAGTACGCATGTATTCATATAACTTGTGTACGTTTTGCTGCTAATTTTAGATTAGGAACTTTCATTATTGATAAGCTTATCCATAATTTAGCAAAATTTGTACATATAATCAGTTCATTTCATTAAGCATGAGTATCAAATAAGCCAAGATGTTCTTCACATCCTAATAATAATAAAATTTCATTTTTATTCATGCATCATCATCTATCGCCTATAGTAGAAGTACCTGGATAATTTCGCCATTTACTATGTATTTGCAAACACAGGATGTACACAATATAATTTCAAAACAGTTCAAGAGCATAGAAAGCACACACTACTTCCGAAGCAAGTTTCACACGCCCAACAATAACATCTGGTGCATTGAAACCACATGTTGACTGATGATAGTTCGACTTCCAAACACAGCAAAATGTTATCAGCTGAAGATTGCTTGGAAAACTTAGACTTGTCATTATTTTTAGTGCGTTTACATTCTTTAGAATTGGCTTTTTTCGGAGGACAGTTTTCATATGAGTTGATATGGTAGCTTGTTTCCGCTTCAGTTTAAGCCTATTATTCGAAAGACTATTTTTGCTTTTGGGGTATGGACGGACATACTCCGGAGAAACCATGCTAGACGACTGAGATGTGGATGGTCCTTGAGAATATTCCGTAGATGGTTTATTGGAAATCTCTTTTTCATCTGCATCGCTCACAGCGATGCAATTTACATTTTGATCTACTTCCTCCTCTTCAACCGTCTCAACTACCGATGATGGCAAAAATTCAGAATCGTCAAAGATTTCAGAATTAAAGGGAAAAATTCCTGTACATTCAAAAGCTTTTCTAGCTACTTCTACAGTGGCAGCTTTACCGTATGCAACAGAGATCAAAGTGCTGACCTGATATTGCGTGATCGCTCTCCCTGGATGACTGGTAATCCAATTATCACATGCTATACTGTACAATTTCTTGAAGGGACCAAAGAAACAGCGGTCCAGTGGTTGGGTCATATGACTCGAATGCGGTGGAATAGTCAACAAGTGAAGATTTTTTTTCTCACAAAATTTAATGCCTTCCAAAGACAGATGTGAAATATGATTACTAAGAATAAGAAGAACTGGGTGCTCTGTCGATGGCCTAACATGACGCTGAAAATGCTTAAGATACTCAGGGAAAATTGTTGAGTTCATATATCCTGAGTCGGTACATAATCCTAAAGCACCAGCAGGCGCATTGTCAATCAGTTCCCCGGATTAAGACACTGACTAGATGCGCTCATTGTGCAGACTATGGTAGTAGTTATGCCTCGTTCCCCAGAAACTACTTTACTGACGGATTGTTTCCTCTTTTTAGTTAAAACTTTTAGGAGTTTATTGGGTACAGTGGAGACTCCACTTTCATTCATATTGAATATCTGATCAGAGCTGAAGTGATATGGATCGCATAACTCTTTCAGAAGACGGAAAAATATTTCAAAGCTCTGTTTAGTAAACGAGGACGCACGGGACAAGCTTATATGTTCAAGTGTTCTTACTGACAGTCCGGTATTTCTATTCAAAAAAACCTTTCACCCAGTCGATACCTGTCATTCTGGTATTCTTATCGAAGGGGTTATCAATATTGTAAATTTCAGCCATATCATAAGCCAGTGAACGAAGGTTCTTTAGAGTCAAACCATGAAACAATTGGTCCATTTTTAAACAGTATTCGTAAAGTTTTTGCTCTACATCTGGTGTAAACACTGACTGGAATCTTCCTAACGAGATTGGCGCTTGATCCTGAAATAAATAATAAAATTTAGGACATAACTAGGAAAGAATAGTTTTCGATATGGCTTACTCGTTTCAAATAATTTCTGATGGTTTTCTCGGATACTTGGAATTGTGTTGCCAATGACCGGCGAGATTCTCCATTTTGAACTCTGTTGCATATTTCAATGCGCTGTTCTTCACTTAAATTCTTTCTTTGAGTCTTCCGATTGTAGGTACGCATTTTACACTGAAATCACCAAGAATGTGGATGATTTTATCTGAAATTGCATGAAGAAGTATCTACCATAAGCATTATTTTAGTTACTTAGGTCAGCTATGCCTTATAAATAAAATCTATTTTGTCTATGCTTCATTAGAAAAGGAGCTCTACATGTAGAATTGATGAATTTACAATAATCTACATGCGATCTAGAGTTTGTAGGCATACCGTAATATAGACTGATTTCAAAATATAGTTATATCTGAGAGTATTATATAATACATTACCATGATACTATATCATTATGACCTGATAATTCAACAATATCATTTCTAGGGGCAGGAGTATGCTGCCCCAAAATTATAGCGGACTTTTGCCCCTGCTGTTATGCTTATCTTTGATATGAATGTTCAAATGAATGCCAAAAAAACACCAGCTGATTCAGCATAATTAATGAAGATATGAATACTGATGCTGCAATGTTAATTTTTCTACAAGCTTTAAATTACTCAGTAGGGCGCATCATTTGTGAAAGTTGAACATTTTATCGAACAAGATAATCGTTAGATACTTACCTTAGCGATGCACGTGACACGACTGGTGACGGATAGCGTGTAAAACGGTTAACAATCTTTTACGATTGGATGATGATCTGATTGGACAACCAACATGGAATGTTTCCCTTTTTTGAGAAATCAGACGTTGTGGACTCTTGCACCCATCTACCCTACTGCCCATCCCGCGTTGATTATTCTTTGTATTTCTCTTTCTTGAGTTTTGCCTAGAAGGCTAAATGTTTGGTCTATGAACATGCATTTGTTCACTGCTTCGGTTGTTTGGCTGCACGCGTCTATCTGTCTTGGATTGTGAAAGGTCCAAACAAAACTTTGGTTTTTCTTGTGTTCAGCTTCAGTCCACAATTGAAGCTCCTGTCCGTTACCTCTATCAACATTTCCTGCAATTCGTCAGCATTGCTCCCTATAAGAACTATGTCGTCTGCATGTCGTCCATCAATGTTTATTCCTTTTTTTGATAGTTAAGTTTGTTCATCATCATGCAATTGCATTGTGTATGTGGCATGGGTATGTGGTCCTCCACGTACCCGGATGGACCGTTTAGAAGAAAATGAAGAATTCCTTTGGGTACTTGTATTAATCTTTATCATTATTATCAGGGTATTTCTCTCTCCCTTAGGAGGAACCCCTCTCTCTTCAAAGTCCACAAAACCTTGTCTTTAGCCATGTGGCTCCAAGTGCGTCCGATGTTGAGTTCCAAATCGTCGCGCCATCTTGATTTTGGTCGTCCACGTGATCTTTTGTAGTTGCGCGGAGTCCATTCTATAACCCGTGTTGTCCATCGGTTGTCATTTCGTCGCTCCACATGTCCTGCCCATCGTTGATTAATCTTTAATGCGTTCAAAATTTTCGCCTTCCGGCTTTATCAATAGAACATGTAGAAATGCAAGAAATGCAAGATTTGCATCAGTTGTCTTGTGTCAACTGCTCCTCTAAGTCGTAATAGAAACTGTCCAGCTCTTCTTCAAAGCTGCCTGATGTGGGCGCGTAGACCTGTATCAACTTGAGAGAGAATTTCCAGTTAATCTTGATTTTTAGTATAACCATTCTCGTGTTCACTTCTCTGACTTCCAGAATATTGCTGCTGATGCATTTATGAATCAGGAAGCCAACTCCTTGTTGAACATGTGATGCTGTTGTGTGGTATAACATATGTCCCTTCTTCAATTTTATGAAGTTTTCCTTTTGTCATCGTGTTTCTGCCAACCCTATGACATCCGATTGCAGTCCCGTGTCAAGAGGTTCCACTTCTAATTCAGCTATTTTTGCGTCTTCTTTGAGAGCTCTGACGTTGTAGGTTATATGCTAAGGTTTCTTGAGGTTGCGGAGATCCTTTTCTCCCCAGAGATTCTTAGCACCTCCTACACTTTGACTGTTTGAACTTGTATCGCCATTCAAGGTCATGGCGATTGTGCTGCTGGATGCTGGAGATCGTGCATGAATAGAACCTTGCGTACTGGAATTCTGGCTTACTCTCACTCGCTAGACACTGCAAAGTGGGAGAGGTAGGCGGTTTGAAATCAGAGTTTCCCTTCTCCTAGCCTTTGCCTGACGAGGCATAACCTACAAGGCTGTAGGTGGTCTGGAATCGGAGTTTTCCTTCTCCTATCTCATGTGCTGGCTAGGCTGAGGGTCATGAGCAGCCCTTCACTTCACTGGAGGACCAGAACTGCCAGGAGGGGCATATCCGGATCCACGTGGCTCTTGCTGGATGGCGTGAGGTGCTACCTCTCAGTAGAACGACGTATGCAGTTTAACGTCATAAACCAGGAACAAGATCAATGTTCATAGAATACTGGAAGACAAATAAACACATTTTCTTAATCCCGTCTCTTTGCATCAGGCAATTACTACAGATGATAAAGATAATCGAATAAGATTCGATCAATGAGCAATACAGATTTAGTGCCCAAGATTATTTGGAGTGATTAAGCAATATTTTTACTAGATAGCTCTATAAATAAGCATAATTGCATCACAAGGGCAAGTGAAAAGTCTACCATGACTTTGACACGTTCTGTCCATTCATCACGTGTTGTGGTGGTATACACCCCTGTGCAAACGTAAATATCGGAGCGCGTCCGGGCCGACAACAGGAAAGTGGGACTCTTCGGCCATCTTGAGCAGTTTCAATTCAAATGAAGCTTCTAACGTAATTTATATCATCTGTGTTATGATATGAATTGCGAAAGATGTATTAATATGAAATAAATAGAAATTTTTTATAACCACGCATTTTCATGAATGTCGACAATCGACTTTCGGCAGAACTTTGGCAACACGAAAAACATAGCTGACTTCGGAACATAGCTATTAATCGCACTGTGATGGGAATCCTGCATTGGATGCTATATTTAGAAGTCCGTATAAGGTGCTCAGGTAGAAATGCCATCATTTTCCGATGTTTCACGAGTATGTATGTACGATAGTCAGTTTTCATGATTATATATAAAGCATGACTTCATTCTAATGCATCCTGACCACTGTAATTACCTAATTTATATTTCTGACCTATTCTAAAAGGGGATTATCATGTCTACATGATGGCGAGCCTCCCGAATTCAAACATTGCAATGCATTTCTTCGCCGCGCGCTACGTCTATCAGTTAGTTCACGGATTCCTCATGCGGTGTATGGGTGTGAATCAACTCGTCGAACACCTGACAGTGCAGTTTTCTCTATTCATTGAAGATAGTATACATGTTGCCATCCTCTGTTAAAGATTATCACCGCGGATGTATGAGTATCTAAGTGGAGTGTATATGGTGCGTCAACAATATTAAGACATGTGAGTAGCAAATAGTCAAATTGCCGCTCCCAGCTATGGGCAAATAGCACCCGGAGTGATGACACGTCTAAGGTCATCTGACCATGTCATCTAGCCTGCGCGGGGCCAACTACCCAGCCAGGCGAACTATCCACAGTTACGAATGCCGCAAACAGATACACCCGAAATGTCTACAATGGTAATGGACTCAGGACCGGCAACGGATTACGCTTTTTGGATACTCGGACAGAAATCAAAATAGGAACTTGGAACGTATTAACTCTTCGTCAGCTTGGAGCCACCGAACTTTTAATGAGAGAAATGAGAAGGTACAACATCACTATGACAGGATTGTGTGAAACACGACTGACTGGTACTGGAGAAACCTTGGTAGATGGCTATACGCTGTTGTGGTCTGGCCATGAGTCGCATGGTCGTCGAGGAGTGGCCCTTGCTCTATCCTCCCAAGCCCGCAATGCCCTTGTTGGCTGGCAGCCAGTTAGTGATAGAATTCTCATGGCGCGTTTCAGGCATCGGTTTGGCAAGATGTCAGTCATGGTTGCCTATGCACCAACTGAAGTTGCCGATGACGACGCTAAAGAAGAATACTACAATCAACTCGAAGCGACATCAGCCACAGTGCCCCCGCATGATATTTGTATCCTTCTTACTGATGCGAATGCCACCATCGGTGAAGACGCGCGGACAACCTGGCCAGGAACAGTAGGCAATGTGCATATTGACCAGACAACAAACGACAACGGCTCAAGATTCCTTGACATGTGCCAAACAAATGGTCTTTGTATAGCAGATTCGTGGTTCCCCAGACGCAGAATCTATCATTGGACTTGGTATAGCAACGACGGACTTACCAAAAAAGCCATTGATCACATTGCCGTCTCACGACGATGGCGCAGTTCAGTTACAAACTGTGTGTTTAGAGGAGCACACTTGGGAAACACTGATCACCGACTGCTTGTCATGACGATGCGTGTGCGACTCAAAGCAGGCCAAATGAAGAGGCGTAATATCAGATTCGACGCAACAAAGCTTAAGGATCCTGAGATTGCTGAGAACTTCTCGATTGAAATAGCAAATCGTTATACTGTTCTTGCTAACCTCGATCACGAAAATTGGGAAACGTTTAAGTCGGAGATTCAAAACGCAGCAGCCACTATTCTTCGTAAATAAAGAGCGCCACCGCGACGCCCTTGGATCTCACCGGAATCTCTCGACCTAGTTGAAAAGAGGCGAAAGGCGAAACTCGATAGGAACATCCAAGAGTATCGTCGGCTCAATCGACTCAGGAATTTGTCACTGAAAGAGGACAAGGAAAGATACTGGAGTGAGAAGGCAGACGCTCTCGAGACCGCTTCGGCCAGAAATGACACTGCCGCGGTCTATCGACTACTCCGTGACCTTCGTGATGAACCGACGACTAAAATCACACAGATTAAGAACAGGCATGGAAAAGTCCTTACAAGCAAAGAAGAGTGCCTCAACCAATGGAAAGAGCACTTCAGCGATCTTCTCAATCGTACGTCCACACAGACCGATTTGACACTGCTCAACGCGGCTGACAATCCCTTACCTTCTCCAAGGTGCAACACAGATCGTATTTCCACATCAGAAGTAAAACTGCAACTAAAACGGCTTCATAACAAAAGAGCTCCCGGGATATGCAATATCACAGCAGAAATCCTCAAGCATGGAAACGACTGCATGATCCAATGGCTCACTGACGTCTTCAACGCTGTGTGGGAAAATGAATCCATTCCGGAAGATTGGAAGAAGGGCGTGATCCTCCCATTCTGGAAGAGAAAAGGCGACGCTCGAGTATGCTCTAACTATCGTGGCATCACTCTTCTGTCGGTACCAGGGAAGCTGTTCACCAGTATCCTAATCAACCGTGCAAAGGTAGCCATGCATCATCACCGACGCCCCCAACAAGCTGGCTTTATGCCTGGACGTGGTACGAGTGATCAAATAGCGAGTGTACGACTGCTGATCGAAAAGGCGCACGAGTATCGTCGTGGAAGAAATCTGTGCATCGCATTTATGGATCTTAAGGCTGCGTTTGATTCTGCTGATAGAAATGCAATCTGGCTGATTCTTCGCTCAATCAGTGTACCCGAAAAGATCATTCGGCTTCTACAACTCCTGCATTCAGACTCCCATAGCTACGTCAGGGTCGATGCGGAAGATTCAACTTGGTTCCAAACTGAAAGTGGCGTAAGACGAGGTTGCACAGCTGCACCAGAATTGTTCAATTGTCTGATTGATTACCTAATGAAGAAAGTTGACGACCAGATACAGGGAGTTCAGCTGGGTAGCTACCGACTAACGGATCTCGAATTTGCAGATGACACTGCTCTTTTCGCTCCTGATATGGATTCCCTCATTCAAGCCATCAACATCTACGTCAATGAAGCTTCGAAATTGGGCCTCCAAGTCAACTACTCTAAGACAAAGTTAATGATGATATGTGAGAGCACACCCCCACAGTCCATAGTGGTCAACAATCACATAGTGGAAGTTGTCCCAAACTTCATCTATCTGGGGTCGAAGATTAGCAGGCGAGGTGGTATTGACGAAGAACTGGCTCGAAGAAGAGCTGTAGCAAATGATGTGCTCAGAAGACTTTGGAGACCTCTTTGGAGACATCGGAATATCAGCAACCGGACCAAAATGAGAATATATAACGCGAGTGTTCTTTCGGTTTTGCTTTATGGCTCCGAAACCTGGCCTCTTTCCACAACGCAAGGTAGAAGAACTATGGGCTTTGACAACCGATGCCAACGCCGAGTACTCAACATCAGATGGCAAGAGCGTATCACCAACGACGAAGTGCGCAGGCGCACACTCCAACCGCCGTTACCACGTCTTCTAGCTCAACGGCGCATGCGTTGGCTGGGGCACATGCTCCGCATGCCTAGTGAACTGCCAACGAAACGTGTACTCGACTTCAATCCGACAGCGTCTGGATGGAGAAGACCTCGAGGGCGCCCACACACACGATGGATGGACGTGGTTGTCGAAGATCTCAATCAACTCGGTATCTCCATGGATGACGCATCGGAGTTGGCCCTGGATCGACCATCTTGGAGACGAATGGTGTCAAGAGCGGCCTCAACGCCTCACAGGCACGAGTCATAGGCAGGTAGGCATAGGCAGTAGCAAATAAATCGTACTCGTAGATCAGGTGAATAAACTGCATCAATAGGTGAATAGGTAACTTGTATAGTAACAGATTCCCAGCCAACCATTTTAATTTACCTGAAGTTACAAAATGAAATATGTATTTGATTAAAGAATTAATCACGTGATTCATCAGGATCGTTGATAGGAGATGGAAAGTTCGATCCTTGATATTGAAGCATATTTCCTAAAAACAGGAGTGGTGAATAAGGATGAATGTCCTCCATCTGAAAAAATTCAAGTCGCTGATTGATGCGTTTCGATAATGTAGCTTGTGAGCAAGCCGTCTGTCGTTTTGTCAGGCCTACGTGTAATATAGCATGATTAGGCAGTGTTGTTCATGAACTTAGGCCTATTGTTCATGAAAAAGAGTTTAGGAATTGAAAGCATTCTTAAAAGCAAACAAAAAAATTAAAAGGAGAAAATTATGCCATGTCACTGTAATTATTCATGCCATTTAATTTCCGTGTGTATGCTAATGTCTCAGTTTATAGTCTCAAGGGAGGTTGGTCATTGGTTGAAAAAAACAGAATTTCACTCCCAATTTACGGCCTTGCATATTGAATAAAATTTCCTGAACTGACACCTGACGTTTCATCGTACGTTCAGTATTTTGTAATGTGTAAATATGTTGTAAGGCTATTCTTGTCACTGCCTCTGAATGTTTTGATTTTACCAGCATTGGGTTATTCCCGTGATCAAGTCAGCATGCAGGACGTCGGATGTCATTACAAGAAGCTTTATTTAAAATATGAAGTCGTGAATTGGGATTGAAATTTTTTTCTAATATTTGCAGGGATGAGAATTTTCTGCGGATTTGTATTAGCAATAGGTCGGCTTCAAGTATTATTTTGTTGGCCTTTTTGAGCCTCCTTGAAATGTGAATTTCCGCCGGGACCACGTTCTTCCCTTCTCAACCCTGTTTGGCAACAAGTCGCAAACTTTGAAAATACGTCACAGGTTCGAATGTTTCATTACATGGTTGGTTTGGATGTGTAAGTAAACCATCTTGCGGTACGTTGTTATTTATTTCAGCTGAAGGAGAAATCATTTTAAATTAAATATCAAATTCATCGGACTTTCTGGTTTAGCGGCATGTTTGTCCACCCTGGGAAAATGTGTTGTCGATTGATTAGTACTGTTGCAAATTATTGGAATGATGAAATGTAAAAGGTTTAGACTAATTATCACCTTTCATCTTACAATAAATTAATGCTCATTTCTGTGTCATGTACTTCTCTATTATGTGTCGCTATAGAGCTCCACATGGTTTATGTTTTACATCATTGTTCACAGTTTGTCTGCGTTTTACTATCTTAATTCGCTCAGAATGTATTTTTGTTGGTTTCAGACATCAAAATTTAGGAGCAGAATATCCTAATGAACATCATCTAAGATAGTTTTGAGTACCACTGGATATGATTGTTACTATCCATGGTTTTCAAGATTTGAACTTGTTTGAGGTACAATCAACCTGAATCCCGATGTCTATGTTTACAAAATTGACCTTCAGAGGACTCAATCTCGGTAAGTTTCATCATCTGAGTAGTTGCTAATTGCTTATTATCCCATATGGTTAGGTAAAGGCAAGCCAACGCAGATCTCGCGGACTGGATTCGGCCACCACAAATCGACCCACTACATACAGTCAATACACTACGGGCCGAAGTCGACCAGCTGAACCTGGGCCGACTTAGGGGCGTCCGGACACGTCGCGTTCGGGTCGAAATTGTTCGCCGACTTCGGCCCAGACTTTGGCCGACTTTCCGTTTGCACACGGACAGCTTTTTGTCAATGCCATACATTTGCGTGACTTTTCTTATCCGATACTGTCAGCGGCAATCACTTCATTCAACAACATCAATCGAAAAGATCCTTCTCCAATGCAATTTCCCAATAAGATTGAGCACCACTGTACTTTTTCCATCATACCGCAACTTTTTCAGCACCATTGCCGCAACTTTAAAATAGGCCCATTTTCTCAAAGAGATTTTGGGCGGGGGTTTGAAGCAGCTTGGCCGGTAACATCTCCTAATCTGATGCTACGAGATTGTGCCGGCTTTGAGTAGTGTTGAAGGACAAGCACTAGTTATATAATGGGAAGCTCAAAATTGTTGACGAACCACAGAGAAAATCGGTGCAAAGCTTGATGAAATCAATTACGAAAATATCGCAAGTGCTGCTGACAACATGTTAGAATAGTGAATCTCTTATTATCCGAAGATGCAGGATATTTCCAACATATACTGCTATTGTGAAAACCTCATATAGTATTTCCATGCTATTTTTGATTGAGGGACTGATTTTCGAGCATAAAAAGTCATTCTACAATTGAAATAAAAGAACTGCACTAATTTTATGACACACTGTTGGATTACGTACTCGAAGACCTTAAGCATGCAGACGGCTTCGTACTATTTAATATGATAATTAGATTGGGCAAATAGGCTTCCAGAATCACAATTATCTGTAAGCTTTTTTGCAATAAATCTCCTGCTACTAGCCCACGTTCTGATAATGCTACAAATGGAAATAGATGATGCTACTTTCTTGTGTGACAATTGAAGCACCCTAAAGCACAGTCCATTAGCAACTTCTACCGTCAATAAAATGATTGATGCTCATGCAATTGAAAATGATGATGCTCATAATTGAATTTTATGGACAATAAATATAAAGCATAGTAGACTATTAGTAAAACGGATCTTTAATTCAGAATTTAATGTCATGCTTCTTTTTTTGACAGTCAGTCCAGTGCTATTCTGTGCTACGGGGTCTGAAGATTAATTGATGATCCTTCGGGGCGTAGACGAAACCATCTGTTCCATGATAAATGTCAGACCTCTTTCGTTTTGTCTCCTCGTCCATTTCGACTCTAAATCGCAGCATCAGCGACGCAAAAAACACAAAATATTCTGCTCTAGCCAAACTTTCTCCTATGCATGAACGCTTTCCAATACTGAATCCAATAAGATACTTTGACGGACGATACTGGCCATCCTCTGACAAGAATCGGTTCAGTAGAAATGATTGGGGATCGGTCCATACACTCGGATCATTATGAGCACACGTAATATCAGCAAGTACGTAAGTTTGTGGGATAATGAGCTTTTCTCTAAATCGAAACTCCTCATTGGTTTCTCTTTCAACATTGTGTGGCACGATTGAACAAAAGCGCATGCACTCATCGAGGAAAGCAAGTGTCTTCGGACATCGAAGTCGGTCCGCTAAACTCACATTTGAACAGCTACCGAGCTCTCGATCTAACTCTTCGTGGACTTGTTGTTGCCAATCTTGATGCAATGCCACGTTAATGAATGCCCAATTGAGCGCATTGCTGGTGGTATCTGTGCCGGCCAAGAACAAATCAGCGACAGCAACTTTTAATTGATCTCGAGTGAAGGTGGAGATGTTGGAATCTCCGTCCTCCTTTTTCTCCTTGCATTCAGCAGCATAAGACAGATAAGACTCGGTGTAATTGGACGGAACGTCATCAATATCGAATTGTGAAGCAACGAGATCAATTTTCGATTCTGTATATTCCATCAATTGCTTATCGATATTGAGGTAGCTGTCAGCACCCATGATGCGAAAGTACGTTTCGTTTTCTAGAAATGGATAAAATATAGGCATGAACAATCCAAAGCCAAAGCTCTGTGCTAATTTCTTCATGATCGTAATTTGACGGGCGAAATCAGGATCCTCATATCCTAAACGATATCCAAAGACGAGTTGACATATGATATTAGACACTGCTTTGATGAGGTACATATTTGGATTGATTGGTTGTTCAGAGGACTTTAACAAATCATCGTTGAGATTGTGAGCCTCGAGTTGAATTTTACTTTCAATCACTTTCTTTCCCATTCCGAAGTCTCGAAGAACACGCAACGCAAAACGACGATGCACTTGCCAAATCGTGTCATTGCTCACGGCAAGACCCCCTCCAACTGATTTCTTTTTGCCATTCTCAATGAATTCTACTTTTCGATAAAGATTGAAATAACCGCTCGGAGGCCGTTGCGAAAATTCTGGTTTGCATAATGCTTCATTGATAGCGTCATATGAGGACAAAATCAGGTAATGGCGTGTTCCGACTCGCAGAAATCGCATATCTCCATGAGAAGCACCATCTGCACTAAGAGCGTCGAACAGATTGCCATTATGTTTGAAAATAGTGTTGTAGACGATGAAGGGAATGCGACCAATGAGAGACAAACCGATTGGACCTGGAGGACGATCTTGATAGTTATCGTGAAGCCTTTGAAACACAGTGGATAATATATATATATAGACAATATATATAATAAACAATATAGAATGCAAAAGTGATGAAGTCCATGCTGTTGAAGTCGAGGTGATAGCAATTTGGCTTGACAGTAACTAGAAATATATATTTGCACTGCACTGACGTAAATACTGAAAGCTTATCAGCGTCATGCGACCGTCTGGTTATTCGCTGAGTTGTGCGTTGTCTGCCGGCCAAGTTCTACGCAGCTTCCCTATCACAATAGCAGAATTGAGTTAGCCGCTGACTGATAAATAAGTGATGTGGTTACTTGATGTCGAATTATTGATGGTTATAATAATCGGCCGATTATCAAAATCCCTAATCGGTACACCCCTAGCTAGCACTAATTAGCAATAACAATCTGTTTAGGATGAAATTGGACACTGCTGAACGTAGCATTGGAACTTATTATCCCGCGCACAAGCTCATACCAATTTCAGACGGACATTTGCGGTGGAATTACCTGATATTTGTTCGCAACGTCCTCATGTAGATTGGAATATGCAGCATTCGGATTTTAGTTAACACAAGTGATCAAACCAAAGGCGAAACATTGGTTTATTCTACATGGTTTTTGTGATACAAATTTCGTTTGAAGACCTATTGTGAATTGATACAGTCTATTATATTCCGAGCGATGAAATCTGCTTGATTCTGTGTCCGCCACAGAATTAAATATTTTGTTTATCTGCTTCGGTTTGCTAGAAGTGTGATTAATACGAAATCGCCGCCACATCGAGGAACCTATTAAGTGGGCAAAAAGGAATTCCTAATACCTTACAGATAAAGGAAAAAAGTCGTGCTTCGCTTGCGGATTAATGTGAGTTCCAGCAAAGTGCTTCGATTGCCAAAATTCCGTCAGATTAGAAGACTTCAGATCATTGCGCACAAATTTTCTCCATACTGTTGGCCCTTCCGATCATTATTAAAAAAGTAGTAGGCGTACGAAAATTAGTTCACTTGACGATTTCACATCCTTTGCTCGGCATTGCTCCCTGTATCGTGCATACAGTGAATCGAAGCCAGGCATCAATGAGTGTTTTGGTGTGTGCGGAGTGATATCACAGCACGCATCTCTCACTGGCTCTGGTTTCCTCTGCTGACAGCTTGTTGTTTGCCATTTCCAATAGCAAGCGATAGACGAATTATCCATTCGAGAAGGAGAAAGTTGTCTAATTCTGTGATGTGCCATTTCGATATTGAGGTTAGATATGATTCTTCCTTTCTAGGAAACAAAAGCGCGCGCAGATGAATCCAATTCTGTGGTGTCCGCCAGTGGCGGCTCGTCCATTTGGGCATTTGAAATGTTGTCTAACTTAAATAACCAGCAACATCAGTAGTAGACTCCATTTCTTGATCATAAATTTCAACTATACTTCATGTACATCTATTCCATTTGCGCGACAGTGGCGCTAGCAGAATCCATCGATCGTTTTCAAGACTGATGGGCGCGCCCAAGCATCGAGATTGAGATGACGTGAGAGTGGTTCATTTCACGATCTGAGCGAATAGACAGAATTAACACGCGATGAATGCGTCACAGAATGGGCACTCGAGAGGGAGCCCTAACGCTTCTGATTGGTTAACCGTCAATGCAAAGACAATGCATTGTGATTCCCTTTTTACTGAGTGAGGTGATGTGAGGTTAGCACCAGCGATCAGTCCATGAATAGACAAAATGTTGCTTCAACCGTGTAACTAAATGCAGTGACATCGACTTACACATG
This sequence comes from Prostheceraeus crozeri, assembly GCA_907163375.1. Classification (NCBI taxonomy): domain Eukaryota; kingdom Metazoa; phylum Platyhelminthes; order Polycladida; family Euryleptidae; genus Prostheceraeus; species Prostheceraeus crozeri. Next base: position 739,294 of record CAJQUW010016910.1, on the reverse strand, counting down.
TATAGCATGTTGCTAACATATTCTTTGCTTTTCATTTACAAAATAAGATCCTTTTAGACTAGATTTTTGATTATGTAAAAATTTCATGCTTATGCCCCACCTGGACCAAATGTCACGAGCCGCCACTGGTGTCCGCTGTCCCAAATGTTTTCATTTGCATCTGAATGTTTCGTATTCCAACACATCATCATTGAATGGAAATCCAAAACTGATCATTGAATTGATGTACAAATGGCTATCAGAATTAGATTCGAGACAAAGATTACAGTAAGTTCAGTGGGCAAAAATTCGCAGAAGCATTAATATAGGAAAAAAATCATATACCGCTCACATCAATCGCAGCCTATAGATAAGTGAGTGCTTATGAAAAGTCGTATATTAGTTCGTTTATAATCAGTTAATTTCTATGCCAAATCAACTCTAACAATCCAACCATAGAAATAGATCGTCATTTGTATTTTGTCTTCCAAGCGTCTACGGATAACTATGTAATTTTTCGCTGCTTCAAAGTTTTGATATGGCTCATGGACTCCTAGATATATAACTGTATATATCTAGTGTCGTGTATATATCTAGTGTTGTATATATCTGGTGTTGTATATATCTAGGAGTCCATGCATGGCTATTCAGTTCATAGAAATTAACAATACCATAGAAAGTCCTAGAATGGAAATTGCATGAAAATTATGGCACACGCCTGGGGAACTTAGTTGGGTCAAAAAGCAAATTGTGCGAACTGGGGTTCTTGTTTTCTGATTGTCATTTATATTTATCAAGCCAATTTGTGATCTAAATTGTTGCCCTTTGTCCAAAGATCATGTGCACAAAAGCAATAATGAATTTACAAAATACTGCGGTGACAGGATGACAAAGATGGAAATCCTTCAAAACGTTCTGTACGTTCATCATTTTGAAATTTCGCTCCTATAATATATGAAGAGCATAATCAGACACATGTGCAACTTGTAATGACGATTTACAGAACATGCATTGCTCCAGCTTGAAATCAGAGGCCAATAAATCTTCGGGTATTCATTTTTCTTTAAAGGGCTCTCCTGTTCATTATATATTATGAGCAATTTTCAAAATCTCTGCATGCATTCGAATATCAGCTGCCAAAATATCATCACACTATATCACATTATATCACAGATGTCATTTACTGATTTATTGAAAAGTTCCACCGACATTTCATTTATCTGATAAATGACTGTAGCTAAAGAAGCTTTCGATGTGTTTATTCCAGAAAAGCGCTAGGTTTCTTAAACGCTTGACGCAGAAATTATTCAATAATTAGAAATTTTGTCTGTGAAGTTTTGGGATGTTCTTCCAACCAGTACACCAATCACTTTCAATTATGACTCTGTGAACCAAATTTTAATTCGTATTCTAGTGTTGAAAAATTGTAATGGCTGTCAATGACTGGCACAAATAGACACACTATATCAATCCATGGAATAGTAGCCTATTTCATATGAAACAATACTACCATCTCACTTAAAATTCTCTTCATGAAGATCCTGTATTTTTTGCTGTCAACAACTTCCACAACCAACTTTGCAAATAGTTTGACTATGATATGATGCTTTAGATCGAATCTGATCTACAAGCCACAGATTTTTCATCAGCCATCATTGCGCATAGGCAAGATATCAAACTTCCATTCTACACTGTAAATCGCTGGATACGAAAATTACATACAAACATATACCAAAATCACATACAATTTGAAACTAACATCTGATACGAGATTCTGGTATGCTTATCTTTTTCATACCACATCTCACTTACTTTAGTATGTGATTGCTATGTAGCGATACGAACTATTCTATCTGTGATTGGCTGTTTTACACTGAAATACGAGTTGTTGATATGTTTTATATACGAGACCAGATGAAAATTGGTATGTCTTTCGTATGAGCAGCTTTAAGTCACATAGCAAAAAATATGTATATGTTACATACTACAGTCAAATAACATTTTTCAGTAATACCAGTCATGAATATTTTTTGATAGTGTGTTACTTAAGTAGATAAGATTTATTGTGTAATTTATGCTCCACGAGATTGACGTCGTTGCTACTTGTCTAGCAACGATAACAGGACGTTTACTTAGCTCTCCTTTATGAGCCAAGTTGACTAATATCAATTCATTCAATCGATATATTTTGTGCAACCATGTTGACTTATATATCTCAAACATAACTACTTTTGCGTTCATGAATTATAATGTGTTTTTATTTCGGATTGATAATATGCTTAATTTCAAAATAACATAATGCGTAATTGTTGATGGCTGAATAATTATTGATTAGTTATGAAATGCCTTAGACTTACATGTATTAAAATCGAATTCAATATTGAAGTTTGACTGTTGAATGTCATTATCTCACTACTTACAGAACAGTAGTAACATCAGTTTGATCTTTATTGACAAAAGGCCTTAAATCAACTTACTTTAGACATCATTGATGCTTTCCTTTAGCATTGTGCTGGTATGGCTTTAGTATGTAAAGCATACCATATTTGAAATAACATACGAAAAGCATACAAATATATACCAAGAGAATACAGATATATACAAAAAAATATTTTGGTATGCATCCTTCGTATGTGATTTGTATTGAGCGATTTACAGTGTAGTGTACTGTATATACTTCTATGATTCAGTCATTTCCATTTACAACTCAAGTTCAGTCAATCAGAATTCAAGAGTGCATGATATCTAAATCAGAGTTAGTCAATCAGAGGGCAAGTTCGTCTACATAGCCTTTGTGTGTGATTGGTATCTTCGAATGATATAAAATTTCTCATTGTAGCTGAATTATAGCTATGCCATTCGCCAGTTTTTGAATCCGATGTTTTCAAATAGTTTAAACTTTGCGACTGCACCTGCTTCATACTTGTATCTCAAGTCTGTTATGAACATTAGCGTTGAGAACAGTGAAAAACTAATCATGGACTTTGAAAGTGAAGCAAGTACAGGCAACCTGAGTAATTTGCCAAGAGGCCTTTACAGGAAAATTGCCGGCGTTCACAAGCAAAGGTTGATTCAAGGTTTCGAACGCGGAGACGATTTCATTGATCTTGCCCGACAATTGGGAATCAAACGCCAAACTGCAAGATTAATTATGATGATGTCTCGAAGTGATAGAACAGTAAATCAGCATGGAGGATTTCGTTATCGTAAAGGTGATGATTCGATGAGAGACATACTGCTAGAGATGATACTGACAATGATAATATATTCGTCATATAGCATTCATATAAGACACTTATGTTAACTTAAACCATGACAAATAGACAAAGCCGATGACGGGCAACAAAAACCAAAGATTGATGAACAAGAAAGTTAGAGTCAAACAATAAGTACATTTCAAATAAAGTTAGAGAAATTATAAGTCGTTATATTATATTATATGTCGTCGATGCAGAAATAGTTCGATTACCGGCGTTTAAAGTCATTTAATGTGGGAGCAGAAACTTCGAAGTGCGTCAACTTATTCCAATGCTTAACCACATCACTTATAAAGAAATTGCATTTCGCTGATGTTTTTCTTCTCTTAGCAATGATCGTGTGGGGATTGGGTCCGCATGGATTTCGCACGGAAAATGAAAAATACTCCTCAAAATCAAGATTAGAGAGACCATTTAACATTTTGTAGACAAAAATCAATCCATATCTTAAGCGGCGGGATGACAACTTCTAAAGTTTTAGTTCATGCAAACGATTTTTATAGTCTAACTGTTGCAGATCGCTGAATAATCGGCAAAATCGCCGATGGTTTTTCGTCAATCAAAAGCCATTGGCTACTCTAAAAGAGATTAATGCCACCTTGAGATTAAGATGCCCTGAAAAGCCCGTTATTTCTGAATCATGCGCAAGCATCATCTGAGATAAAATGCTCATTACAAGCAAGCTATCTCGAGACTTGTCAGGTCAACGCAACTCATAAGAAGTCATATGCAAGCGATATGATTATGCACGATGGTACTTAAAGGGAGGTCAGCCGAACGACAACACATTCATCGACGAATGTGGGTTCCACGTGTGGACAAAGTGGTCCTGCGAAAGGTCAGCGAGAGGACAGCGAGCTTATCGAACTGTGGCGAATCATCGTGGAAGGAATCTTTCTGTGATAATGGCTATGAGTAACTCTGGATTGATCCAGTTTCAATACTCTTCCGTTATCAATTGAGATATCAAATAAAACTGCTTATAAGAGCTGGCGAAAAAGTGATATCATAGATAGTGATGTCCCCACAAATCATGCTTTGATTACATATACTCATTGACAAAATTTTTGAAACATTTACTTCTTTAACTTCTTTCATTTTTGACTGGTATATATACATGTATGTATGATACCTTGATAATTTAGTCACAATCTCCACCAAGTCGCTAGCACAGAAAAACAACGCATGTAGCAGATTCAACTTTAATAGCGCGTGTGCCCCCCTCTAGCTCCACTACATTCAGTAATCCGAGATGGCATGGATTCACAAAGTTTCTGAATGAAGGATGTTTCAAGGAGAAGCCACAGGGACACACAGTTCCACAGAATCCTCAGGGACACTGGTGGAAGTGAATATCAGTCTCTCACTCGCCGCCCAAGCTCGTACCAGACTTTTCAATGGGTGACAGGTCATGTGAGCGTGCAGGCCAGTCAAGGGCTTGAATGTTCAATCTCCTAACAGTGGCAATGACAGCCGAGGAGCGATGTGGTCTTGCGTTGTCGTCTTGGAAGACGAGATCCTCCACCCTGACTACTTGGGCAACAACAGGAAGCACAATTTCATTGAGATACCTCTTTCCAGTCAACGTGCCTTTGATGATGACTGTCGTCGTTCGTCCGCCATGCCAAATGCCACACCACAGCATAACACTTCCACCACCATATCTGTCGTGTTCTTTAATACAGCATGGGACAAAGCATTCACCTAGAACACGATGCACTCTGACACGACCGTCATTGAAATCCAGAGTGAATCTCGATTCATCGGTCCACAAGACTTTCTGCCAGTGATGGTCATTCCATGAGCGAAGGGCATCGCACCAGGCAACTTGTCTTCTGCAGTGCTCAAAACTCAATGGAATGAGGACAGCTGGTCGTCGCCATTGAATTCCAGATTCTCGCAATCTTCGGTAAGCCGTTCGAACGCTACAGTCTATATTTGAGGCACTCTTCCAGTGTACGACTAGCTTTGGGACTGACACAAATCTATTCCTCTTTGCAGCTAAAACTAGACGTGCGTCTGTCCTTTCTGCAGACTTTCTTGGTCGACCAGATCCCTTCTTCTTTTTAACATCTCCTTCTGCTTTCCATCGACACCACCACCTCCAAACAACGACTCTCGATAGTTGCAGCTCTTCGGCAACACTCGCACAACTTCTACCACAACGAATCATTCCAATAGCCATACCTCTGGTAAATTGATTGTGTGCCATTTTATTTTACAAAAGCTGGATTTCAGTTCACGTTTATGTTCAATTTGTAAAAGCAATTGTGACAGTTGTATCGATATCAAAATTTGAAATTTGACCACCATAGATCTTTCTCCATTCTCTAATGTGTTGAATGGTAATACATAGAAAGCGAGATATTGCATCATACCTGAGAAAAAAATGAAACAAACTTCAATTCAAGCCAATGATAGTTTGTTTCACTAATTATGTCAATGAGTATACTTCCCTCATGTACTTGCTTTGTTATGAACATGCAATATCTACCGTATTCTTGCAAAATGTTAGGAAGGCATGTCTTCTGTTTCCTTTTGTAGAAATTTCCAAACACTTACATTTGACATAAGATTTAGCGTACTTATGCATGCTAGTTAATGCTGCATTAACAACACATTTCCAGCTTTTATACGGATGTTTTCGCTGCTGGCGTAAGGTGAGGCAATGCTCTTCAACCGACATGCGCGGTGCACTTAAAAGAGTTGAAAAAAGAGCTCAATGAGCAAACTGTATTGTGTGCTTAACAAATGTGATTATTCTTATGATCCAGCAATCGGCGTCCACCCGAGTCACTGAAGGTTGAAGATCGTATGTTCCCTGCCTGATCCGAGTATACTGTTGTGCTGCTCGTGCTTGGCGAAATACGCAAACCTAAAATAGACGAATGTTTGCATATCAATCTCTATCGGTTGGTACAATTGAATACAATGACTAGTAGAGGATTCTTCAGCCCCAGACCAACCCACAGTCAGACGGAGGCGAATCTATCATTGAGCTGGCAATTGCAGGCAATAGCATTTATGAAAATTGTTCGTGCTTTCTATACCAAAAATATTGCAATTCCATATGCTACTGACTATCATCAATGAAAGTAACATGCGGGAAACATCATTTTAAGATTGCTTGCTATTAAGCGCGCATTTCTTTTACTGATTTTTCCTAATAACTCATCAGCCATAGAGTAAGAAATACTGTCAGTAAACTTCATTCTCAAAAATCTACAAGCACGTATATAAATACAGAAATCTAGCGTCTCAGTATGGAGACCAATAAAGTCACTTCATAAGATAAGACATTAAAAAGATGAGTGCTCTTAAAAAATATCAAAAAATATCGGAGTAAGAAATAAAAATAGTGGAAGCTCTAAAATTGACTTTGTTGGAGACCTTTTACTAATGAAACATACATCAATAGTCATCATTTTTGAATACTTAACAGTCAATGAAGTACGTTTGGTAAAATATATTCACTCAAAGTACAAGTACATGCCAGAAATCGACTGCCATCTCAGTCCGACAACAAACTCCGTGTGTCTTTGCTGAGCTGCTGGTGTTGCCAATTGAACAACCAATCAGAATGCAGCATTCTTCGGCCAATGTCTTGAACAGGAAATCCATGCAGCGTAGTGCAGTGCTTCCGTGCAAAACGACTTTTACCAAGTCAGGTAGGATTGCGTGACTTCACCCCATCTGAACATGAATTCGATCATTGAAAGTACACCTCATTGACTCCTATCACAGAAAATTACCACAGCGCAGAGTGGTGTGAGGTGAAAATCCCTTGCAGCCTAGAGCTGTAGTCAATAGGCCTTTGTATCACCAATTTACATTGCGACTTTACGTCAGATCCGAATGCCGAACTTCTATCGAGCCTGAAAAGCGAAAATCAGGAAAGCGAATGAATAGTATCGCTATCATTGTTCCCAAATATTTTCATGGTGATGACTTTGAGTCCGGTTGGTGCGCTACGCTAGGATAATAGGCGAAGAATGTTAATAATAAAATACTTGGCGAATATAAATGCTCGTAAGATAGGAATGCGAGCTGACTTGCGTGCCTGTCATTGCATTTTCCGCTGCTTATGAAAAGTCTTGATACACGAAGTATGAAGATACTCTGATAGCTAGAAACTCGATTTCCTCCTATAGGTTGTAAGTAGGCTTATTAGGACTGAGAAAATGAAGTCCCTGCTGAATTTCATTTCAAGGTTATTAAATTGCTTAACCTTCACACCACTGGCGGGGAGCACCAAAAAGTTTATCTAGCTCCTGAACGAAGGAAGACACGAACTCCAAATTTTAGATATCTCATTTTCTATGTATTTCAAATCTTCCCACCAATTTTGAATAACATCGGCTAAATACTTTCGTCATCATGAGATTTCAAAAAAAATTGGAATGCATTACAGGTTTGTTGAGATTTGCACTAATTTCGCTTTGAATGTTTTCTAGTGTCCTTATATAATACTAAAACCATTCGAATTTATGAAAGAAAGTGCTTTTGTATCAATCTGAACAGAGAATGATGTTTCCCTTGTAGATTCCATATAGACCTCGACTTTTTGAATTCAAACTTTAGTATGTATTTGCGATTGATTTCGATTGATTAATGCTTGAGAAAAGTGCGACTAAAGTGGCACTTGAAAATTCACTAATCGTTGAAAGAAATCCCTCGAAATGGCGATGTAGCTAATGCTGATTTTGCAGCCTCAAAAAGTCTGTTCTCAAAGTTATTTATAGTAGTTGTTAAACAGTCATTTACACTTACAGCAAAAGGGTGACATGTAATAGAAACTGATGACACCATTGGGAGGAGCATGTACCAATTGTGATTTAAAGAATTTTAGTAACGATTGAAAATTGGGACATTTAAGTCACAGGGGTAAGCTCACTAAGCCCCGGTCGAATTTTCAAAGCTCAAAATCTCCCGCCAAAAATCGAGTTGACGCACCACATTTATATTCAGATCTTGCGAAAGCACATTGAAAACTGGAGTGATCATCTGATTCACTTATTCGGCTTTTGATTGAAAAATTAGTTGCTCAGATGAAGTCTGATGTTAGAGTATATGAACAGCTTTTCACTTCTTTTGCGTCTATACTGATACAGATTGACGACACATGTTTCATCCTGACATGGAGCTTACGCCAGATGTCAACCACAACTTCACTAAGAAACCAATAATTGAAATTATGTCAACTATTTCATAAAAACTATGTTTTCTTATCTCTTCAATCATGTCATTTTATCTTGATAATTCTATGTCTATGCAAATATTGCTTTATCTATTGAATCCTCTGCAACAAAAATCACTATTTCAATGCCCACAGCTGTTCGTTTGTCAAAAGGAGAGTCAGACATGTATGTAATTAAGCGAAATCTCAAAACTTCATTGAGGGAATTTCATTTAAATATGTCTTTCAATTCAGTTGTCTTCACTTTCCAGAAAGAAAAAGCACAAAAGTGAGTGAAGTCATTTGTTTTAAATTTGTGCGAATATCAAGATTTGGCAAGATTAATGAACCTACACGTAGACTACATGTAAGTTCGTCAGAGGAGCCGAGGGAGCCATTGCCTCCCCATGATTTTCTGCGGCAAGATATTTTATATTCCTGACATTTTTCTACTCTATTTTGTTGAATTCATTAAAATAGTAACATTGATCACACGGCAACACGCCTCAGCCGAGCAGCGCAGATATCAAACTCGCTGTATCACAACACAGGGAGGCGTGCCTCACCTCACAGTGTTATACGCGGTAGAGAACTTTGATGACACGTGATTGGCTGATTCATTCAGCTGCTTGTTTACAATGTGAAAGGGAGGCATGCCTCAGCCATTATTCGCGTTCGACGTTCGGTGCTGCTGCTTCGATGTGGCGTTCGCTGCGAATGAAATATGCACAGCAGAGGTTTCCTATGTGGACAGCATTCTCGAAAAGCCGTTTTCACGTTTATCTATTCAGGAAAAGTTGGACATCAGGAGGAGAGGAAGAGAAACACCTAACTTATCTTCGGAATCGGGAAAAAGCGTACTTTCAATGCTGCTTATTGGTAGATGCTGCTTTTGGCGAGCACATACCTTTAATTTTGGGAATTAATTGATTTTAAAATATCCATTTGTGAAGCGTGTCAAACTACTTCTGGCTTTTGCTTCATAGTTAAAATCTAATTTCTAATTTTTCATTTTTTGCCTCCTCATAGAAAATACCCACGAGCCGCCACTGATGTAGGTGTAGCATACCATTATCGGAAACGATAAGCCTTCAAATAGCTTTACAAACATTTTGTCTCGTCGTCATTATTTGTCATTAAATTGATTGTGTATGAAGCAGAACAAACTTTCTGAACCAGAATTTGTCGAGAAAGCAGACATTCATTGAATCGATTTATAATGTTGTGCCATCTGTAGACATCAAAGGAATCTTTATTTACAAATTTCAACGGACATAAGTCAGTCCATGGCATTCCAACAGCCGCAAATACGTCTCTTGATGTCTTTCTTGACGCGCTTTAGGGGCAATTGATATTAAGTCTTCTCTTATCGTCTCGGCATAGAATTTAAGTGAAAGCGAGACGGATTGTTTGCAGTTCAAGCTGGTAAATACTGCTGTCACATTCTTTGCGTATTTACTTATCAGTTCTGACAACATGTTTCAATTGTCAGACACAATATGTCAACACTTAATGAAGCAGTATTTTATGATGCCTTCATGTAAGCCGATGTTTGATGTTCTGTCATGACCTATATGAGACGTGTTCAAATGCATGCAAGTCAGTCATTCTTCTGATGACGGGGCGCGGTGCGCCTTGAATCAATCATTAAAGCTATTTTGCCTAATATCAAGGATTTTTGGTCGCCTCTACACAAAAACGTCAGACGCAAGTTAATACCATTCTGCCTAACCACATTTTCAACGCAATCAAATATCTAAGAAAAAGTTCTGTTTGAATTCTCAAAATCGGTATTTGCAGATGAAAAGGAATGCATTTGCCAAATTTAAAATATTGTGCGTAGTCAACCATGCATAGTTGGTTATGCGCAATATTCTCCTTATATAATTCTATAAAATATCCTACATTAATATCTGTATTAATTATCTATATTCTGATATTCTATTTTTTTAGTGCACGACTGTAGATTTTATACTTTTTTCGGCCCGTGGAAATTCTTACATTGACCTCAGAATCCTACCACTATTCAGGGAGGTCAGCTTTAGAATGTGGGCAATTCCGAGCAGTGCTGCCTTAAGCAACTGAGATACTCGGTGTCCACCAGGGATTTCTTTCAAGTGTGTGGTTAACTTTTCTGTGTGGGCTCCTAAGGCTCCGACAACTACTGGTACTGCTTTCACATGAATCTTCCACAATTTCTGTATTTCAATTTTCGAGTCTTGGTACTTTGTGATCTTCTCTTCTTCTTTGCTTCTGATGTTTCTGTCTTCTGGTACCGCTACATATATACTCATTGACATAATTAGTGAAACAAACTATCATTGGCTTGAATTGAAGTTTGTTTCATTTTTTTCTCAGGTATGATGCAATATCTCGCTTTCTATGTATTACCATTCAACACATTAGAGAATGGAGAAAGATCTATGGTGGTCAAATTTCAAATTTTGATATCGATACAACTGTCACAATTGCTTTTACAAATTGAACATAAACGTGAACTGAAATCCAGCTTTTGTAAAATAAAATGGCACACGATCAATTTACCAGAGGTATGGCTATTGGAATGATTCGTTGTGGTAGAAGTTGTGCGAGTGTTGCCGAAGAGCTGCAACTATCGAGAGTCGTTGTTTGGAGGTGGTGGTGTCGATGGAAAGCAGAAGGAGATGTTAAAAAGAAGAAGGGATCTGGTCGACCAAGAAAGTCTGCAGAAAGGACAGACGCACGTCTAGTTTTAGCTGCAAAGAGGAATAGATTTGTGTCAGTCCCAAAGCTAGTCGTACACTGGAAGAGTGCCTCAAATATAGACTGTAGTGTTCGAACGGCTTACCGAAGATTGCGAGAATCTGGAATTCAATGGCGACGACCAGCTGTCCTCATTCCATTGAGTTTTGAGCACTGCAGAAGACAAGTTGCCTGGTGCGATGCCCTTCGCTCATGGAGTGACCATCATTGGCAGAAAGTCTTGTGGACCGATGAATCGAGATTCACTCTGGATTTCAATGACGGTCGCGTCAGAGTGCATCGTGTTCTAGGTGAATGCTTTGTCCCATGCTGTATTAAAGAACACGACAGATATGGTGGTGGAAGTGTTATGCTGTGGTGTCGCATTTGGCATGGCGGACGAACGACGACAGTCATCATCAAAGGCACGTTGACTGGAAAGAGGTATCTCAATGAAATTGTGCTTCCTGTTGTTGCCCAAGTAGTCAGGGTGGAGGATCTCGTCTTCCAAGACGACAACGCAAGACCACATCGCTCCTCGGCTGTCATTGCCACTGTTAGGAGATTGAACATTCAAGCCCTTGACTGGCCTGCACGCTCACCTGACTTGTCACCCATTGAAAAGTCTGGGACGAGCTTGGGGGGCGAGTGAGAGACTGATATTCACTTCCACCAGTGTCCCTGAGGATTCTGTGGAACTGTGTGTCCCTGTGGCTTCTCCTTGAAACATCCTTCATTCAGAAACTTTGTGAATCCATGCCATCTCGGATTACTGAATGTAGTGGAGCTAGAGGGGGGCACACGCGCTATTAAAGTTGAATCTGCTACATGCGTTGTTTTTCTGTGCTAGCGACTTGGTGGAGATTGTGACTAAATTATCAAGGTATCATACATACATGTATATATACCAGTCAAAAATGAAAGAAGTTAAAGAAGTAAATGTTTCAAAAATTTTGTCAATGGGAATATATTATGAATCCCATCTTCTTTTCTTTATCAACAACTACGACATCTGGCCTCCTTGCTGACATTCTCTTGTCGGTTCATATTTCGAAGTCCCGTAATATCTTTATTGATTCCGTTTCAATCACTGGCTGTGGGACGTGTTTTCATGGCACTGTCGATACGTTGATACCATACTGTAGGCATATATCTCTATGTATTTGTCTGGCAACCTCATTGTGACGGTTCAAATATTCGTTTGGTGCCAACTTAGACCATCCTGTCAGTATATGGGATACTGTCTCATCTGCGGACATGCACATTCTGCACTTTGCATCGTTGTTATTTTTAGTATGTACGTAAAATGTGCCTTCGTATTTATTGCTTGGTCATGGCTGCATTTAGTAACGCCTCAGTTGCCATCTTCAGATTGAACGATTTCAGTCAACCGTAGGAAGTTTTCCTCGACGTTATTACTTCCATTTGTCTCGCGTAGTGCCCATGCATTGCCTTATCCTTCCATCTTTGTTGCCATATTTTCAATCACTTTATTCTTCCATTCTTGCAGCCCTATGTTAGCTGATTTGTTTTTGTGCCACTGTGAATTAGTTTTTATGAAATCGTTAGTGTCGAACAAGAAATTCGGATTAGCTAGATTGATGTCTTGCACCACATGTTACATCGATGATATATTTCTTTTCAATTATAAACATTTTGACACTTTGGTGACTAAGATTTATCCCGCGGATTTGAAGGCTGAGAGAAATGGGACGGATAACACCTCAGTAGAATATCTCGATGTCAAGCTTAATATTTGTAGTGATGGTTTACATACATCAGTTTTTCATAAGGTTGAGCAATTTTGTTTTGATGTCATTGTTTTCACTTTTTCTGACAGTCTTCTCCCTCTTCATATGGGTGCGAATGTCTTTGCCAGTCAAGTTCTTCGTTACCTTAGGATATGTTCTCATCTGCCGTATGCCATTGTTAAAGCTAAAAGCACGTTTAAAGTTTTTGTGAAACGCGGATATGAATCCTGCAAGTTAATCAAATGTATGGAGAGACTGTTGAAAAAGCATTTTTTAGTTTTGTTTAAATTTGGTTTGCAGTCAGCCAGAGAATTTTGTATTTTGTGTGGCTTCATTTAAGAGTGTTATCATTGTTAAGTCATGTGTGGGGTCCGCCATCTAGGGTTTGAGCGTACAAAATGTTAAAGGACCCGAAACGCGACCTAGCTGGTCATTTTGCTGATGAACCCCTTCTATGTTTATTCTTTTCTGGTATGTCTTGTATAAAGATTGTAAATATGCTTTATTGTTCGGTACGCCATCTAAGTATTATTTCTTTCTTTTATATTACCCAATGACCGGCGTGAACGCTTTCAACAGCCCTTTTCAGGGCTACACTTATTAAGTATTTATTGTTTCTATTGTATATTATTGTTCATTCGAAGTGCACTAACCTGACTTTTCCCATAATTCTTCGGAGGTCTGTTGCCGCTGCATGTACAGATCGCTTGACTTAACTCCCGTCAGCTGTGGGTCGTCTTCTTTATCATTTATGTACTCTGTCAGGTTCCGGTCTTGTTGTTCTATGACCTCCCTTAGGTCTTTCAGTCCCCTACCTCCCGATCCCGCGGTAGGTAGAGGCGGTCAATGTCAGCTTTAGGTGCAATCCTTTATGCATTGTCAGTATTTTGCGGGTCTTTCTGTTTAATTCATTGAACTCTTGCACTGTCCATTTCAGCACACCACCTGTGTACCGAATCACAAGGACAGCATATGCATTTATGGCCTCAAATATGCTGCTGTTGTTGTTATTTTTTATTTATCTTTATATCGCTTATTTATTTGAAATAATTGAAAATTATAGATCACAAGAAATATACAACAAAATCACAGGTTATAACTGAATGATGACATAATGGAAGTAGCGCGAGTGATGCAATTATAACTACCAATGTAGTTTGCACCCTAAGCATGTGAGTACACAAGAAAGTAAAGTCAACCAAATAGAAAAAGGAATAAAAAGAGGGAGAACAGACGTCAGTCACACCACGTATTGTTGGTAAGGATAATTGATGTCGGAAATAACGAATTGCGTCTGCGCGAGGTTCGAGAAGGAGCCTGAAGGAAGTTTCCAGTTCGAGTTGATTTGGGAGGGCATATGCTATGCAGAGGATGATCGATGTAGCACGAGATCTTGTGTAATAGTCTGATGGCTGCTTCATTTCGACGCTCAGTCAAGTTACTCAAAATCTCGCAAGACACTCACTGTGGCAGATGATTCTATGTGCTCTTTTCTGGATTCTGTCGAGCAGTGTACTGTTTAGTTTGGATATTCCCACCAGCAAGGGAGAATGCATTGAAGCAGCATGTATGATGATGCATGTACCGTACTATATGTGTTTTTGAATTGGCCAGAGCGACTTCAATTCATTTAATGAACATAGGAGTTTGACCATTTGTGCTTATTTAGTCGCTCTTGCAGTCACGCACCGTCCAGGTCACAACACGTAGGACAATCTGGGGCAATAAAGTCTGTGCTTGGTTCCGTCTCATGGCCTGGACTTGCTTCAGCCAGGAAAGTCGGGGACGACTAGGAGAAAGACGCTTCGTGGAAGACGTGTCGAAGCGGCGAGGATCTATCTGCATCGCGGAGGTCTCGACACAAAGACAGGCGATATGACCGATAAGCAGTGGCGTCTTCTCCGTACCTGCGAGGCCTTCGGCGCATCCTAAATACTCGTAATAATTTACCAACATTTATAAAAATGAAAAATGTCATCATTCATTATATTTCATTTAAATTCGATAGCTTCTCGCAGTAGCTGTCTGTCTCAAAATCAGACGCTCAACCTCAGAGTGAACAGTTTTGCGCGTGCACGATTCACAGCTGTTTTCTTCTAACGATTAGACACACATGCAGCAAGCGCACCCGCCCGCACAAATATTGGCTTTCTCGATAGACATAATGCTTTGCTTTCTCCAATTTTTACAATGAAATTCTCCGTTATTCTTGATCGATGCTCGGTACTTAAATATAGAAAGGGAAACGCAATCCAATTGTTCCAGTCCTTCGTTTCTCGTCGGAGAGGTCACTACGTCAACAATAGCAGCTGACTGACGTTCAGATAAGACTGTGATCAGATAATGAGCGTTCGCCAATGAATGCAGAGTAATGCATCTGACTCGAACACCCAGATTCTGTAGAATTCCATAATTTGTTTTTACGTGATTGATGTGACGCTATGTTTAGTACTGTAGATAAGCTCACAATCACGCCTTTCGTCCGAAAGGAATATACTGAAAAGATGACAGTCGTCAAGCAAGGTAGGCCAACACCTGATTTAGAAATTGAAAGTACTCACAGAGAAAGAAATAAGAGATACAAAAGACATTTTAATGCATCAAAGTTCAAACACATGAGTGGATGACCAGCCGTGAGAAACGCAAGAAACTGTTTCCCTTTCTCCTTTTTTCTCGAGAAAATGTGGTCTGGACAGAGAGAGGATATAGTAATCTCAGCTCCTTCAGTAAGGCGGTTAGGTGACATGAGCAATTAACTTCTCATGTGCACATTGACTTGGCATTAAAAAATGTTCGGGAAATTGTAATTAAAAATTCATCTATTATGAAAATTAATGTTATAACATAAAAAATGTCTGGTATAGAAATAGTATTCCAATGCCGAGTGAAGGCCTGTGGTCTGGGAGCACGCGACGCCACTGCCGATAAGTCAAAACTTCTTCACTGAGTGGTGGCTGTCAGACACGTTGACACGGCAGCTCTGTCATTCGAATTATCATTCGAGAAGCGTCGAATCATCGAATGGCGCAGATGCATCGGTGACAGAACCGGTGAAATGCCTATAGACGCGATGTTGTGCTGATGGAGAAGCATCAAGTTTCCCAACCTGTATAAAAGAACCAGAAGCCCACAAGTCGTCGGTGATTCTACAAAGTGACTTATGAGGACATTTTTTGTGATTTTAGGATTTTGTAATTAAAAGCATACGTAATGATTCCATGTCATCAGTTTAGATTGTGACACGTTCTTACTTTCAAATGCAATGCGATTTCAATCGAAGACATCAACATGACATTCTACTCAAAGTCACTATGAATGATTTAACAAATTACAATTTACAGTAAGACAATTTAAGTCTTTTCACAAAAGCCAATAGCTATGATGGTTATGATAGCTATGATGACAACCAAAAATAACATAGTGTTGCCACCTTTGTTGAAGCCGTGGACCGCACGCAGAACTTGATCTCGATGAGCTATCCTCATGCTATGCAAGGTAGCGAGGAATGAAAAGACGCAACCTTTTGTATACATTCACTGTAGAAATTGACCTGTCAAATATTTCTCATTTCGTAACAGTCGGAAGTCGTGGCTTCTAAATAATCAAAATATTAGCTGCAGAAATATATGAGCCGTCTTATTGCTAAATCTATTCTAATCCTAAATAAATCTGAAAATGCATATATACTGTACATCTGAGCTTTCGCGCGGCAGCTCACATAAGGCGCGCTCCGTGCAGTTTCATACTCCAAGGGTTGAGTATTTTCACATCTCAATTATTGGCAAAGTTTTACGATTCAAAATACATGTCGCTGGCAAGTGAAATCTAGCTTCATTCTAATTTAAACAATTTGTCATATGACAGCATAAAAATGTTAAATCATTAAAGCTTACTGTATCTGTATACTCTTCTCATGCATCATGCTTATTTATAGTCCATGCACACTAGGTGACACGCCGCGCTCAATCACGCGTAATTCACAAGTAAACCACGCGTGACCACACATGACCCTAAACATCCGTGGCTATACGGGACATTGCTGCAACATCTGTTATATAAGTTAGTATAGTTGGCAGTCCTGTTATATAGACTTTGCGTCTCATGTTTCTGCATGTATCAGAGGCTAAACAATATGATAGGACCTCAATTTCATGCTCAGGGAAGACAGAACATGCTTAGCGGTTCATCCATGGTTCAAGCGGCAACGGAGACAACCGTAGACGACGCGCAAACTATAAACGCTCGCCCGCGCGTATTCATAAACATTCCCCATGTTTTAAAAGCATCAGATCAAGTGATTTCTGACTCTTAGTGCAGCGCACGGGTAGAAGAATAGAATGTCCTTAACTACGGATGTTTGGGGTGTTCCGTAATCACGCGTGAATTACGCGTGGGATGTCACCTAGTGCATCTGAATAATGTACATAGCGATACTTAAGATTGAACAATTTGTGATAAGCAGCAGCTTTGTGACCGCAAAGCATCCACTAATTGATATAGTGCTCAGATTTACAATGCTATCCAACTTCTGTGCTCATATTTCACAACGATATCTGAAGCCATATTTTCCGTAATTTATATCCTTCGTTCAAGTGCTCTGAAAATAGTGCATCTCAAAATAGATTTTTTAAGTATGCATTGGCGATTAACCTGATCTAAGTTGAAATCATAGAGTGAGGATATTAGGTGGAGTAGAAACTCAGTATTAATTAAATCCCCAATGTGTATGCAATTCCGATTTCATTAATTGAACTCGAGTTGAGACCCGGTGCCAAATGTGAGAAGAAAAATTTTTGGAATTTTGAAGAAATTACCACGGAATTGACTGATCATGATGGCAATGCAGAAGGAATGATAATATTTTACAGATCCTCCGTGTCATGACAGCTTTGGAGAGGTAATGTTTGTTAATTTAGCTTCCATGACAGTGACTTTTTCCTTAATGCTTGTCACGAGTTATGCCTTAAGCCTATGCCTTGTTAAGAGTATTTTCTTAAACTTGATCATGTCACAAACTAGACACTGAAAGAGCAGAATATTGCAATCAAAGAAAATAATCATTATTAACTTTGGAAGATGCAAATGGGTCCAAAATATTATTCAGATAAGAAATGAGACTTAATTTAGTGAATCATATAATCATCTACCCTTGAAATTTGAATTAATTCACGTAAATATGGTTGAGTTCTAACTGAGCAGTGGTATGATTCTAGCCACTCATTAATCAATTCTACACTGATCTTTATTGACCGCAGAATACAGTCTCCAAGCTAATAACTTAGTATTAACTAAATTCCCAATGTACATGCAGTTTCGATTTCATTAAATGATCTCGAGTTAAGACCCAGTACCGAGTTAACAACAATGAAATTAAATGTAAGATATGCAAACTGCTACAGTTTTGAAGAAATTACAGGAGTCTTAACTTAGCACACCCATAAAAAGCTGTTAACTAGATTTGCTAACTTACAAACTTGAAATTTAAGCCAAGAAACAGAATAAGATCTCAACATTTCTATGAAGACTTGCATTATAACGCGGTTCACAAGATTTTCTAGATAATCAGCATTATTTCTTTTTAGTTAGGATGATTGCTTATTATATTTTCATTCTTTTTTATCTCTGGTAAGCTTCATATACTATGTACTTATATATTAAAGTCTGAAGACAAAATCGCTAGCATATAAACACAAGAATAATCTCGAACAATATAACTTCTGAAAAATGGATCAGACATTTTTCTGATCCCTGAAATAATTAATCCTTTCATGCAAACATTTTCACTGTATGCTGACACATTTTGGAGTTGACATTCTACGTACTATGTATATACTTACTCTATGTTCCACCGTCCTTTTTGTCTTCCGGTATCTGTTCCTAGTTTATGAAGCTATAGATTATTTTGATTTTGTAATTTTCATGTATATTTTAAGTATTTATGCAAATTAAAGCGCATGCGTGGATGAGAATTCTAAATATTTGTAATAAATTTCAAATACATCGATGATGCAGGCAGTCTTATGACAATGAAACAAATTCATGTCAATGTAGAACTAGAAAAACCACAGTATTGGTAGAACATCAATGTCGCTGGCCGTTAAAGAGTCAACAAAGACTGCAGTATGATAAACAATATTTGCCAGCCATGTAAATAATGTGCGTCTGGTAGGACTCGAGCCTGCAACCCCCAGGTTATCTAGATTTGTTGCTGTGACCATATGAGCTGTAACCGTGATCAAATGCACCCTACGGTGGGTGAAAACACTGCCAAATGGCTGGCCCATGCCTTCACCATCACACACTAATTGTAATTGCAAATAACACTTCTCCGTTTTTCGCATATCAGCTAATAATGAATGGAGTACGATGTGTCTACGGCTACCTCGACGTGTTAAGAGGCATACAGTTGCGGAAAGTCTGTCATCATCACGAAGGCTACTCGCACGTTTTCCACCCTAGCCTGTAGCAGAGACGACTGTGGTGGACAAGCCACAGAGGTTCATTAAGTTTGATTTAAAGCTACAGAAGTCAATTGACCTTGACTGATTCGATAAATAATCTCATATGTCGACCGATGCATTTTTGTCACTGGCGACAGAAACGGAAACTTGCGGTATTGTCGCAGACGGATCAGCTCAACTGAAAGATAGTCTGAACAAGTTGTCATAATCAATGACTGTCAATCTGACACGCAAAATAATCGTGTTATGACGTCTAGTACATTCTGTGCATGCAGTACCGGTATGTGAATGTTTTACAAATGAAGTTTTATCAGATGACGAGCAGCTTGCTTGCTATCAGCTTGCTATTTGTGTACATCACTTGCATATCATTGTCATATGGAAACAATAATTGACTTTTAACAGATTTTTCTTCTGAAAAAGTCACAATTGAAAATAATTTCTAATATCTTAAGAGAATGACAACTATTAAGTCAATACAAGACACCAACACCCTTGATAACCCGACCGCACTCGACTGACCTAGGAAACGAACCGAAGTACGCGGTGGAGAAGAGCTCACACGTTCTTCACTAGGCCACGCTGACGATTCAAAAGGAATGCGAGTGAAGGCAGAAGTCATCTCCAAGTGATATCGACAACTTATTGTCCTATTATTATTGACAGAATGCTACCAGCATTCGTGTTGTATCGAGACATCAAATCAGCATGTCATACGACTACGTCACACAGTAGATTGACAACAACAACGTCAATCTACTGTTTGATGTAGTCGTATGGGTTTATCGGTTATCTCCCTCCACGTTTTCAATTTTGTCTAAAATCTGTAAAACTGAATCAATCGTCACAAAACTTCAGAAACACGTATTTGAATGTATTTTCTACCTGCAAAAATTTATGCAAATCGGACAAGCACTTTTTGAATTAAAAACAATAGCGTGAAGTGTAGTGATGTCAACAGCTTGATCTGACTTCGCCTGACCTTATCGCCGCAGCAGAAAATACTTGATGTCAACAAAGTCATTTCCTGTAAACTCGTGAAGTGATGATGACTAGGCCACATTCCTCACACCAACATTTTCAACTTAAAAAAGGTGTGAAAGGTAGAGGCCCTTGGGAAGATTTCAGATAGCAGCGGATGAGACGAAAAGGGAGAGAGAACAATGCACACACGAGTAACAATAATGCGTCGAACAGATGAAGTCAGACCAAGCTGTTGACATCGCTACACGTTATCGTCTCTAACGCAAAAAGTTCTTGTCCGATTTGCATAAATTTTTGCATGGAAATATACTCAAATACGTGTCTCTGATGTTTTGTGACGATTGATTCATTTTCACAGATTTTAGACAAATTTGAAAAACGGGGGAGATAACCTAGAAGTACCGTTGTGGTACTTATGGGTTATGTCATCCTACTTTGAATGTCATCCTACAAAATTATTCTCGCAAAGGGACTCCCAGTCCTTCTTAATGAGAAAATAGTTTTCGTTAGTTATTTCCAATTAATCCAAAACAGGGTTTGAAACGGCTCAGCTTCTTCTGACTCATAACCCTCTGACCCGTGACGATTTCGCTCATCACTCGCGTGTTATTAAAATAATTATCGTGATTTTTTTGCGATTTAACACCTACGTACTTCATTACGAAATAGCATTCAGAATGCACATTAGCGGCTAAACGACCGCTTCTGAAAACTGACAAATAATCATGATGGGTCTGGCTAGACCCGAGGTTTGTAATCTAGTTTCATGAGTTCTACAACAAATCTTCCATGAATTATTGAATCAAATTATCAAAAAGCAATACCTGAAATTTCATTTTGTGTCTATATTGGATAGAGCATCAGTGAATGCTGCAGTTATTAATGCTTTTGTGCCACAATGTTGATGCAATCATAGCAGCAACAAATTATCTTTGTGTTCCATGCAAGTGTTTTGCTGCGAATATTGAATTTACGCTTGTTTCTGCCTGTCTCTTCAACCGAAACTTGTGTAATCTTCATTACAACGTCTTTCTGGTTCAGTTACATGAGTTGAAAGATGCTGATAAGTCAATTCCAACAAGAATCACTACACTTAATGCGGGTCTCGTGAACCTAGTCATCAATGGATGTTGTCGAACAAGGGCAGTGGTTCTCAACCTTTTATGTTCCATAGGCCCCTTCCAAGTAAATCATTTTACTTTGGCCCCCTTGTTCTATAGGTTACTTGATTTGATAGTTAATTATATCTTCTTTTAATTTCTTCGTTACGATACTATCAAATTGTATATCTTCATTATTTCATTGATACACCTGATGTCAATGTTCTATTTTTATTTCACACTAGATGCTCTCTTTTAATTTCTAAGTTGATTTACGCTAATGCACATGTAAGTACTACATTTTGAAGAGACATGAATTTTGAAACAATGATGTAAACCGAAGTTATGTAATTTGAGTTATTTTTTCATTTATTTCTATGAATTTGTAAATGGCAGGCTAAACAAATCAAATATCCGCTTTTAATGAAAACAGATCATTGTGAACAATATTTTGAGTTAAACATGATAGAAAAATTACACAGAAAAAGTAATACCAAAAGATTCAATGCGATTTCTGTTCTTGTCACTTAAGCACAAGCTTTTAGATATTTGGTCTTGTGTTTGAAGTAGATATGCGGATATCACTCCGAACATCAAGGCGATTTCTATATTTAGTTTGACCAAGACTACATTCTCTTCTCCTAACGCACACATGTGACATATAGCTCTTATCGTTTTCTTGTCCAATGATATTCACACAATTTCCTCACTTAATTTACGGCGGAGTGGCTACATATGTGCTTCACGAGAGTGTGATCAGTTGATACTTGATTGATCAACTGATGAAGTACAAAACAAAGCATACTTGCTAGGTAGGCCTTACATACTATATTCCAAGGTCCTCTCGTGGCCCCCAGCAAATTGTCCTAGGGCCCCCGGGGAGGGGAACGGGACCCCGGTTGGGAACCACTGAACTAGTGGATGGTAAGTTTACAGTATATCCCATATCAACTTTAAATTGATAATGCTTTGCTTCATTTACTGATTTCCAAGCAGCAGGACAGTATCATCCTCGATTAATAACATAAATAGACTGTCCAAGCTAAACAGTTTTATTGACTGCGGTACATCCGTTCTAGCCAAACAGTTTTATTGACTGAGATACATACGTTCTAGCTTTTCCAGGTCCAACTTCTGTCGAGGAGGAGACGAGGTCTGAATTTATATATTCTTACTAGTAGCAGCCTAAAAGTGCAGAAATACCAGCAGGAAGAGTTTAGACACAATAACTTTTTAATGGCCTAACGCTAATCACATTAGCACCCTTACACAACTGAACTACAAATTTAAAAAAGACGACAATTATAGAAAGACCCATCGAATTTCACTTGTTTGTTGAGTTTAGGACTCAATTTTTTAATGTAAAAAGCTTCTTTGATATTTAGGGCAAATCCATCACTATCTGATGCCAGGATTTTGAAATTTTCAAGGTTACATCTGCAACTACAATTCAGAAGAGGTGGAGTAAAATAATGTCATTACATGGAGTCCATTAGAACACTGAGTGGATGCACTTTGCTTCTATTGATACTAAGAGACCAATAGAGCACTAAGAGTACCGATAGAAGCAAAGTACATCCACTCAGTGTTCTAATGGACTCCATGTAATGACATTATTTTACTCCACCTCTTCTGCATTCGTGTTGCTTTAATTTCCAATTTTCAGATTGACGAATGATGTTTGCTCAGTAACTTAAATGAGCTAGTGAACATGATATTTTTTGTGGTAACGTGGCTGTTACACATTACCAATACGGCTGGTCTTTTTTACAGGTTGAACCGGAAATATGATCTGTCTTTCAAAACCCTAATATTCTTTGAAAAATGCAATTCCAAAATTTTGAAAACGACTTGTGATATTTCCTTTCTTGAACAATGTCTGAAGCATAGTTGTATTCCAAAATTCTTAAAGTTGAAAGATTCCAACAACCTTCTATCTCCACACACAGTGCGGGGGCGGCAAGTTCGTAAAATTGCGCTTACTATTAAGCAACACAGGTCTAAGTTGAAACAATTGAGGAAAAAAAGATCTAAAGTGAGGGAGGATATCTGTAGATATCTTAATGTGGTCGATAAGGTTTTGTTCTCCAAGTTCTTTGTTAGAGAAAACATCAAAAACTCTAAGCGGATCAATGAGATTCACAAAATTAAGTTCCAGAAATTATGGTTGCAAAGTAAGTTAGCCACTCCTGTAGACACGGTCAAAAACTTAAGTGACTTGCAGTTGTCTGATGACCAGCTTGAGTTACTTGGTACAGGTCTGAAGCATCCCATAGTGCCGGGACGGAATAAGTCACTTAATTTACAATGCTAACTCGAGAAACTGGTCTATTTCCGTAGAAATTGCATAAATGTCAATCAGGTGAACGACATAAAAACCGCTTTGCACACCTACCAAAAAAGGTTGGTGAATTTTACTAAGGCCCCTGATGCGAAACACAAGTTGGATCTGATAAAAAACTTACGTAACAATGACAGCATAAAACTCGTGCCGCTTGACAAAGGTAATGGTATCGCAGTGTTAAATACCGATGACTATTACACCAAGGTCAATGCTGTCATTGACTCGGGCCAAAGTGACATTTCTAGATGATGAGATGTTGCTACATCATCCCATTGTTAAGCAGCAGAATAAGTTGAAGTGTTACTTGAACAAACATGTCAAACCGCATGTGGACTGTAAAACGTTCGATTTTATCAATCCAATAGGCTCCAATTGTGGCAAACTTTACGGCACTGCTAAAGTACATAAACAGGGTACTCCTTTGCGACCTATTGTCGCCAGTCACGGTATCTCTGAGTATAACTTAGCGAAATATCTTAATCAGTTTATCACACCTATTATTGATACTGAGTTTTCAGTCCAAAGTAATAGTCAGTTGATTGATGCTATCTCAAAATATCAATTCTCGCCTGACTGCAAGTTAGTTAGCTTTGATATTGAGAGCTTGTTCACGAATGTCCCTCTGGATGAAACGATCAACATCGCTTGTGAGAAGGTCTACAATGGTGATGGTCTTAAACCGCCGTTTAGTCAAGATGTGTTTAGGAATCTTCTCAAATTCGCTACTGGTGGCATTTTCAGCTTCAATGATACTTTGTATGTTCAGCGTGATGGTCTGGCGATGGGCAGTCCGTTAGCCCCAACCTTAAGTAACCTCTCCGTGGGTTCACTTGAGAGAAAATACTTGAAGCAGAGTTGTCGGAACGTAAAGTTTTATGCTAGGTACGTGGACGACATTCTTGTGATGTTTGAGGATGATGATCATTCGACTTTCTTGGATTATATCAACTCGTGGCATGATAATCTCAAATTCACTGTAGAAATAGGTATGAAGTCCATTCCATTTTTGGATATAAACTTAGACATCGAAAGCAATGTTGTGAACACCACTGTCTAACGTAAACCCACGTACACGAATCTGGTGTTGAATTACGCTGCCTGTTGCCCCTTACAATGGAAACGAGGCCTGTTACTAACCTCGATCAACAGAGCTTATGTAGTTTGTAATTCCCGGCTTAATTTCCACAATGAAATTGATAAACTGAGTCACATTTTCAAAGCCAATGGATACCCGTCCTCATTTATCTTGGATACCACCAAAAAATTCCTAGATAAAAAATCTTCCAACCCTTCAGTCAAGTCTGATCAATCATACAGCCATGTTGTTAAAATTCCTTTTTTGGACAGCAGTCTCTGTTCTTTAAGAAGAGACTTCAGAGCATTTTAATCGGATTGATCCTGACAGCAAGGTTAGGTGGGTGTTCACTTGCACAAAGTTGAAAAGCTACTTTTCGAACAAGGACAGAACTCCTTTAATGTTGAAATCAGGTGTTGTATATAGTTTCACATGTGAGGTTGATCCTCGCTTTACCTACATTGGTAAAACTCTCAGACACCTAAACATTAGAGTTAAGGAGCATAAGTCCAAAATCTCGGCGATCTTTGATCACCGACTGAATTGTAGTTGCAGATGTAACCCAAATTCCAAAGTTCTATAATTAACAAGTTATTGTGTCTAAACTCTTCCTGCTGGTATTTCTGCACTTTTAGGCTGCTACTAGTAGTTATAGTTTCACTAGCTGTATTGTTCCATTCATGTCCATTGTACATTCCATTGTTCAGTCCATTGTACATTGAATTTATTGATTTGTATCTATATAATTGATACTATTCTCGTACAATTTTCCTTTACAGATAGTTAGCGAACATCACAACACGCATCATTCACTCAAAAGAAATCAGAAGGAAAAAAGTCGACCTCGGACTGTCCAGATCCGACTTATCATCTAAATAGCATCCAGGTTTGAAAGTCAATATCTTTGGGAGTTATGATCCAAATATAATACAACTGTACATGCACAATCTAAGAGGTAAGTAAAAAATAGTCATGCAATTTCAACACTTTGATTTGCAATTTTGGGAGAAATGTCAATATTTGTAAAGTATGTATATGACCAGGTATATCGCTTGACCGTTACATTGCTTTTGTGTGTGAATTTTTTATTGCATATGACTTGGGCCTATAATACACAGCCATTGAATGTGGCCCAATGATCCATTTAGTATAGGCTTATTTATCCATGTAGACCATGTAGACCATGTGACCATGTAGCCATGAAGACTCATTTCAAACAGTATATTATTACCGTATAGCCTCCTACCGAGATTTCGAGATTTTGAAAAATATGGTATTGATACAAAACTAACTTTTGCACCAATCGTCTGTGTTCTTTGCATGTCTCTCTTTTTGACCATTGATGACCAATGAATAAAATCCTACATCTCGTCTTTGCATTACGAGACATCTAGATTTTAGATTTAGGAATTTTACAATAAGTTTTATTTTCAGCATTATCAGGTTTTAGGACGTTGGACGCAAAGGGGGGTAAATTTTACCTCCCATCCTACTTATATGTTAAATTGCACTATGTACAAAATGAAGCACATGCCAGAGGCGGGCAAGATTCGATTTTCGTGCGATTCCGAATCGTGCGACTCAAGGCATGATTAATCGAAAATCGCGCGATTTTAATATTTTGAGATTTTTGTGATTCAGTGACTAGAAGTTTGCAGTTATTCTAGCTTTCACTCTCGCATTTCTAGACCACTTTTCATTAAAAGCTTGATTATTTCCATTAAACTTGAGAGCATGTGACACTCATTGTCTATTTAGATTGAGTGTTGGCAAACTGCGTTGTGATAAGATTGAATTGAAATTTATCACTACAAAAAAAGTTGATTCCGCTCAAAGATGAGGTGTTATTTCTAAGATAACCTGTCCAGATTGTGAGCTCTCATATATTGGACAATCTGGTAACTGCCTGAATATTCGCATTGGTCAACAACGCGCCGCTCTTAGGTTAATGCATCCTGAGCGGTCAGCAGTCGCAGAGCACTCTCTACTCTCCAATCACACAATAAACTGAGGCGGTGCCGAAGCTCTTGGCTTTGAAGCTAAATATCAGAAGCGGCTTTTTCTTGAGGCTTGGCATTCAAAGCGCTTGCCTACTATGAACCGATGTGAACTTCATGTCCCTTCCATATACAGTATTATTTAATTTCTATGACTTTCTATTCAGTATTGTTTTTAAGGGACCATGCTTTTGTGCGTATTCTCACCGACGTCATTCTGTCTACAGTAATATTGACGCTTTGCTTAGCGAGATGCTGTTTTCAGTCTGCCCTGACAACGCAGCCAGACCGACTGTGAAATATCGGCTTTTAATTTACAATACAAACTCAACGTCGTGGAACAAATTGTTTTTACATTAACGCCGACATACTACCCCGCACAGGTTGATTTTCAAGATTATGTGCGGTTACTTGAGATTGTCTTGTGTGATTCTCTTGGCTGGAAGGCTTACATAGACTTCATTGAGAGAAAGTGCGCGCAACGATTGTATATTTTGCGTCGAATCAAAACTTTTGCTACTCCTGAGCAGTTAATCTTAATTTATAATGTTTTAATCCGTTCTATAATAGAGTTTGCATGCCTTGCTTTCATAGGCTTATCAAAAATTGACTCTAACTGACTACAGGCTACTCCGAGGCGATGCTTGAAGATCAGAGGTTGTGGAGGAGTGCCTGATTTGGAAACAAGACGGAATTCTGCCGCACTAAATCTATTCGTTCTTTCCGACAATAAGTAATCTCAGGTCATCCGCATTTCGTGATTAATTTTACAAATTCCTTTCATCCGACATTTTACTTTGCGAGTTTATCGATACTTTTATTTTTTTGTAATCAAGTCTGTGATCTTTGCTATGATTGTATTGACATGATTTTTTTTCTACCCAATAAACATATGTCTCTCTACCTATGTTCTCTAATTTATCACTAATACATTTAATAATTTGCAATTTTAATAATAGATCATCAGTTTCAGCTATCTTTTCTTCAGAACGATTTGGTTGTCTGCTGTCATTAACTATCTTTATCAAGCGCTCCAATAAAGTGAATTGAATACTCACTCTTTTCTTTTCTTCGTTACCTTTCTTGTTTACATATCAACAGTACAACGTCTTCAGCTGTTTGTCGATGATGTTATGATTATGGTATTTGCTTGATCTTTTTACCTTATCGATTTCATCATTAAACAGACATTGAAACAGCTAATGCAATCTCTGAAAGCGTGCATCATCATGCATAGAATCCTCCGCTAAGTATGCCACAGGATACTTTGAAAAGACTGTAGCTAATTTTCTGAACTCAAACGCCATTTATATGGACAGATTATATCTGCAAGCAAATTGACGAATTATCAATAGTTTGCCGCTTGCATCAGCCTATGTAAACTAGTATGTGGTAGAAATTGAGAACAGAGTGCTGAAAAAGTTTCAATGTACATAACTTTCTCGTGCTTGCCATAGATTTTCGACGAAGTTTTCATACCGTAATTGAGGAATCAAATTCAGAGTCAATCTCCGACTTTACTTTCAAGTGTAATCAATCAGCTTCCCAGATGCGAAGTTGACCGGAAACTCCCTAATCTTTTCAATTAATCGAAAATCGACTGCGTCAAAGTCGTGCTTAGATTTCAATTCATTTACTACTCATGAATATGCAGTTATCAGTGATAAAAAGTTTCTTTCATCGAACACTACAAATCTGTGGAGGTTGGACTTTGCTTAATGATGAAATTGATGAAGTCAAAATAATCAGCATCCGCTCAACATCATCGACAAGCAATTGAAACTCACTGTTTTGAACAAGTAAGGTGACGAAGAAAAGAGGAAAGTGATTGTCAACAGCCAATCATTTGATTTAAAGATAATTAATGATAGCACGCAACAAAAATATTCTGAAGCAAGGAAAAAAATAATAATTTAACATAAGAAATACCGGCGGTGATTATTGTCTCTTATTCCCACGTAAACACCTAAACCCATTAAACTTAGAATCAATAGGCAAACGGCAGGTCCAAGTAATTGTTCGCCTTTTATCATATCTAGTATTTACGAGTATATACAGCATCCGTACACTTGCATCTTCTAAATGAAGTAAAAACAAAGCATTCCAACTCAACATTCACTTTTTCGCCAATTCTATTTTTCCTTCTGACATTGCAAAAATGTCGATGACATCTGAATGTCATTTTTCAGGACCATTTTTTTATCATACGAGCTGTGAGTTCTTTTTCAATCGAAAAAAAGGCAAACTAAACAATCTCTCATGGGACATACTCGTCCTTGAAAATCTTTTAATTCCTTTGAGAGTAGAGAAGGATCTTTTACAACCACAACTAGACACGTTAAGCGTGACGAGTGTTTTGAGTAGCTTTTCAGTAGTGGGAAAGCATCAGATTAATTACGTGCCAACAAGTTAAGTTCAAAAACCCTGCTGCACTTTCTGTCTGAGCAACAAACTCATCCGTTTGATACGAAACTTGCAATTCAGCACGAAATTTGTTTGGCAAAACATGCATCGTATGTTTTTGTATATTGAATGTCATTGTATTGATAGAACAAAACAAATTATTAGGAGATAATTCAGCGTAGCCAAGTGCGCCAAGGTAACAAAATTTAAAGAAAACAAGCTAGCGACTAGTTAATTTTTAAAAGGTGCAAAATATGATTTAAAAGAAAATCATTATATCCTAAAATGTCCAAAAATTTATAAATACTTACTAGAAGGACAAACAACGGTTCTCCTCATGTGGAATGAATTGGCGAGTAAGTTCGACCGCTAAATCCTGGACGTTCAAACCCGACCAAGCGCGGTCATGTGCTTTTAAGATGCACATCCTTAAAAAATAAATTTATAGTAGAGAAAAACTAGCATCTATCAAAAAATAGAGGCTATTGACTGAAGTGCACCTCAGGCATTTGAAAGAAGGACAGAGTGCAGCAAGTAGAGGTCAAGAGGCGGGGACATAACCCACATTCAACTCATGACGTGTTGCAAAAGCAATTCAACGTAGCAAAGTGCGTCAAGGTAACGAAATTGAAAAAAACAAGCTAACGGCTAGTTAAAATATGATTTAAAAAAAATTATTATATTCTAAACTGTCTAAAAATTTAAAAATACTTACTAGAAGGACAAACAACGGTTCTCCTCTCCTCATATGGAATGAATTGGCGAGTTCGTTCTGTTCAAAATTATGTTTATCGCTTCATATAGGCTATTGAAGAGATTCTATTTAACAGTCTGCCCATTGAGAAGAAAAGAGGACAGGTCTGTTTCCAATCAAAATATCAGATCTAGCTAACACAGCGGGATTACGCTATCTAAAATCTACCTGGTGTGTAAGAGTTCCTTGTGTGTATAAATATTAGTTCCTTTAGCTAAAACGTGAAATAAAATTCTACAAAATATACATGCAAATTATTTGACTATTTTTAATGAGGTCATTAACATGAACGTGGTCAGGACGATCTAAGTTTCGACCGCTAAGACAGAAATAGCGTTCTCAACTCGAGATATTACTGGATGACGTTTATCATCAAACGATGTTTCCATCACATCATATGCGTGTTTATCTTCTTAATATTGAATCTTCTTTCACCATGTAGATTTCACCACCTTCTGATGTGTTACTAATAAACTTCAAATATAGTAGAACAAATATTGATAACTACCAAACTATAAATATAAATATATATAACTATAAATATTGATAAGAATTGAATTTCTAAAATTTACTTTTAGGACGAATGAAACGGTAAAAGTTGGTTTAATATGATAATTTGACAGTACACAATGCTTGCCTTAATTACCCTGAGAAATCGCCACTGAGAATAACTACTTATTGAACATGATAACTAAGTTAGACAAATTTCAATCGAATAACAACGCCAATTGCCAACAGTCATGCCCAGAAATCATTTGTAGAAGTCATTGCCCAGAAAGCTTCGTTATATTGGTTGCACACCATATTTATCAAATTAGCAAGGGATAAACAAATTTAAATTATGAATGAGAGTCAAAACATCATTGTGCTATCAGTGAGACCAAGGCAACACGAAAGCAATGGACCAATAAAGACAATTTGGTGTGAAAACACAACAGGAAGCCTAAAAGAATTATATTGAAACACATGAAGTTAATCGTCTACTTTAGAGAAACAAAATTCCTACAAATCACAGAAAACATCTGCATCAAAGAACAATCCCATACACTCAAGCAGAAGAAAAATGTATGATGCCTTTTTGTTTTTTTGATAGCTTGCTTCCGTTTTACATTTCTAGGACTCTTCTATTTAATAGTAATAATAATAACAATAAATACTCTTTATTTGCCTCACAGTTTGATAAGTCGGTGAGCACGTTGCAATTAGTCCACACGAATAATCATCAAAGTAAGCTACAAGAATAGCAATGGACTACTTAACTAAAAAATAAGGACAGCAAAATTATTTACAAAACTTTCTTGAAAATGGCCTTCTGAAAGTGACGACATTGCGAGTACATCTGGTCGAAACATTTGAGTCAATAATAATTTACATGCATTGTGGCATTATGGTGTTTATAGTGTAGATATTTATATGCCTATATACGGCATGTTTATGTACATGTCATGATCTTTTTATTTACAGTATAGCTAAATAATGTACCAAGTAAAGTCCGAAGCGTTGCAAAACAGTGAAGCAAGGCTTTACACAACTATACATAGTGTTCGCTCACTATCCTAACGAAGTTAGCAACAATAATAAAGAGCGAATTCATCGAAAATTGTATCAATGTCGATTACGATTTAACTTCTAATCAAGCATGTAAAGATGGCAAATATTTATTGAAATATACAATAAGTAAGTTACATAGCAAGAATTAATGGATCAAAAATGATTAAAGACCTTCATGCCAGAATCTCTAATAAATGAGATCAGCAACCACAAGGATATTGATCGGCACTAAGTAAAGAATTAGCCAAATCACGGATATTATTGCCTTGGTAAATTGCTTTACATAAGGCATACCAATATGCACTGCAGACCACACTATAAGTTTGCTGAAAAAAATTCGATGCACTGTAAAGATCGGAAATCTAATCACAGAAGATCTATGCGTTTTTCATGAACCTTTATGATTTTATTATGTTAAACAACATGGTAGTAAATCACAACACACTGCACTGTGAAGTATGAACGGTTGAGCTGTATTGGTGAAGAGGATCAGTGTTCTTCTTTAGGCCTACTCTCAGTCAAAGTTTGGATAGTTCGGTTGGATGTCGTGCACTCAGCTACTGTCACATCTAGCGGCAAATGACAACAATCAATGTCTCCTTATTTGTCATCTTTCATGTTTTGCATTCTCTCTCTCGTACTTTCAATTCAACATGCCAATATGGAAAGAGGGTAATTAAATGCAATTGCATACAGAGAGACTAAAAGTGACTTCAAGAATGTGAGCAAGAGCCAACAAACATCAAACGTCATTTCAACTCTCAGAAAAGGAGAAGTGGATTCTACTTTGATGATGAATTGCCTCATTCCTCAGATATGTCACACTTAAGAGGGGATTCCTAAAGTTCGTCTCATATCGAACCTTCGAACCCGATGCTGCTCTCCGAGATTTTCTTGAATTACGTATGACACTATTCCTCAGAGCGCATAACGTTTCACATCGCCCCACAGATAATAGAGATTGCTTCTAAACCTAAAATAGCGGAAAAATCGATCTTGGTGGGGTGGGGTGCGAACCGGCGATTCCGCAATCTCTGCCTTTTAGCGGGGGGATCGGAGATTCATCGGCGATTACGGGACCGATCATATAGGAGGAGATGTGAGGAAGTTCATGATCTCGAAAAACACAATTACGTAGTTTCTGAATGACCCCTAGTGGTTGACATCGAATGTCAAATTGCTATACAATAGCTGATAAAATTGCAATTATTTCAAAACAACAATTTTAAATTGCCGATGTTTGTGTCGTAAACTCTTTTATTAAGAAAACATCTCATTTCTTGACATCAACGATATCGACAATGTGAGATCAAATTACAAAACTATCGACATGTTATTTTACAATAAGAAAAATATACAACAACCTCAAAAGCACAAAGCTGTCTAGAATATTTTGATACACATGTATCAGCACCATGAACATTGTTTTATAAAAGTATGGCAAAGTTATAAAATTGTACCTCACTGGCATGTGAACATCGAAAACATCGTACCACATTATTCGTGACCATGTTTAAATACTTGAAGCAGCAGAATTGTCATTATTATGCAGAGATCAAAAGTAGTTTGTCTGCTTGTTAATTGAGCATGTTTTCTATATTACACTTCAAAAAGCACGCATGTATGTCAACACAATTCAAAGCATTTCGATTACAATCCATGTCTTACACTCTATCTGATCAGAGCTTTAATCAGTTATCATCAAAAAGCTTGATAGCGATGGTTTACGTGTTTGAAGTCCAAATAAAGCATTCCGGGTTAACATTCTCCAAAGGATTCCTGCTGCGTATTCTCCTATTACAATATTTCTATCAATCATTGCTCCTTTTCTCCATATATGTTTTCTGTATTTTGATCTTTGCAGTAGAAAGCCGTCATATTTAGACCGCCATTAATTATGCGTAAGTTATTGCTAAAAAGCATTTAGTATTTATATATGCACAAGTATAACAAATATCTCCTATTATATTAACCTACCGGTTATACTTCATATTTATAGAATAATGAGAATATAATGTAAATTGATGCGGATATCAATAGCATCACGACTAAACTCGATACCTAACTTCTGCAGTATTCACACATCTCGCACATTTGCACATACTGCCAAAATTATGATCTTAAACATTAATTTGAACACAGAAACCATGCTTAAAAAGTCAGTGACCAAGATCATCTAGCATTACAATTAACATTATTAAAGTGTTAAATAAATTATTTATATTAATTATGTTAAAATTAAAATTAACACTATTAAAAATATGAATAAAAAATTTCTTAGTAACTGGAAATGCCTTCAAGGTCAGATAGGGAGACAACGGTTGACATTTTGAGTACTCATGACAAAAGGACAGAAAAGAAAATGCTGACGCTTTATAAGTGCCTAGCACATATAATGCCGTTTTACCTTTCTCCCTTTGTACAGTTCAGTAGTACGACGGCGGCATCTATACACTGGATGACTACCTAATTTCTGACGAATGTACATGCAACTTTATCTGCATTGATGACTTTTTGATATTGTTGGTCAATTCATTGAGAAAACATACAGAAACACGATAGTTACAAAATTTGACAGCAATGCCTCTTCCACGTCTTTTCTTTACACTCAAATTGTGGATATTGCTGGGCAGGCTTCTTTTCTTTCGCTGAATTCACAAGCTCAACAGAGAGATCATTGACGAGTTTGTCAACATGGAATCCAGTCTTGGCAGATGTTGTGATGTAAATGAGATCATTTTCTTTTGCAAATGCTGAGCCTCGATCATGTCGATCCTCGTCTTCATCGAGAAGATCTTGTTTATTACCAACCAAATATCTGAATTTACTTTCAGGATATTCCGAATTTCCTTTCACCTCTTCAATCCAATTCTTTACTGAGTTTAAAGATTCTGGATTCTTCATGTCGTACACAAAGATAAATGCACTTGATCCACGATACACTTTATGCTGTAGAACAGTTCTAAAGCGCTGCTGACCGCTGGTATCCCAAAGTTGAAGTTTCACCAACTCGTTTTCAATTTTGACAGTTTTGATTGCAAAATCAACACCAATTGTGGACATGTGCTCAACGTCAAATACATTGTCAGCATATCGTCGAACTAACGCAGTTTTGCCCACTCCAGAGTCTCCGACTAGAACAATTTTGAACAGGTAGTTGTATGAATAGGTATTCATGATGCTCTCGGTTCAACAGACTACATGCGACGATCTGCAGAATTAGACAGTGACTAAGTGAGATCAAAATACTTAAAATAGGTTAGTATTAGGTACAAAGTACACAATCATTTGTGACGTCGATATCGGATAGCGTGCACGCGCTCACTTGCAGCCGTCGTGATTTGCTTGCTGAATTCGTAAAGATTGTCTGCGTGATAGTGCTCTATTACGTGCGCGATTTGAATGTTACATTATTGCTTCAGCACGGCGAATAAAACTATCAGGCCATCCAGATTAGCAATCTCTACTCGATTGAAAAGACACTCAAATGCATCTAGGCAACAAAGATAACAAATATTTAAATAGGCGACCGAAAATTTAGTGGAAGGACAATATTTATTCTATAATCTCGTTTATTGCTCTATCTAGAGTGATTAACCTCCTAAAGAAGACATACGAGATTTTCTCGAAT
The DNA here is from genome assembly GCA_907163375.1 of Prostheceraeus crozeri. Taxonomy (NCBI): domain Eukaryota; kingdom Metazoa; phylum Platyhelminthes; order Polycladida; family Euryleptidae; genus Prostheceraeus; species Prostheceraeus crozeri. Next base: position 704,110 of record CAJQUW010016910.1, on the reverse strand, counting down.
TCTCCTTCAAATTTCAACTTAGAGAAAGCTAAATTCAGAAATTTGGCCCACAACGGATTGAGTAGAATTGGGGTTATCGAGAAGTTATTTGCAAATTAATTTGAACTAAGCGACTAATTAATTTAAACTGCAGCGGTAAGCAATCAATTCATTGCAATTATCTGATTATGAACATTTCATTGAATCAAATAGTTTGCTTGGATTTTCGACTTGTACATTTCACTTAAGCTAATATTTACTTACTCAAAAGTCGCATAGGCCTATTAGCATATTATCAATTTTGGAATTGAGTAGACTTATTGCTTGAAGCACATAATCATAATCTTCATTGGATGCGAATATTGATGCATGTAATTACAGGATGCGTTCATGCATTGATTGCATACATGAATTGAAGGAAGTGCATGAATAGTCATGTATGCCTAGAAAAGTTCAAAAGCGTTCAAAAAGTCATCATATAAGTAATGTGCATTGTAAGATAGAGATGCAAAATAGGTGTGTAACAAATGGTAGTGCCCTACAGAATCATGAAAGCTGTCAGTTTTGTGAATAAGACGGCGTTTATGAAATCAAGTTTTTTCGGAATTAAACAAACAAACATGGCTTTCTCGCTTTAGGCATTTTCATGTGTTTTTGTTCTCTTCAATTAATGAAACCTTTTATGCAATGTTTACTAATGCAACAAGCTCATGAACATTATTATGATAATTCGTCTTCAGTAGAGCACAAAATGCTGTGCATTTGTACATTATTCTTTGAAGGTCCTGAAATGTGCAATGAACTTATAGTTAATGCATGCTTATATCGATACTGGATATAAGTTCTTATGATCTCATTGCCTTCATTGCCATTTCACTTTCTGCACATTGAAATTTTAGAAATTATAGGTTGTAAGCTTCATTTTCAACATTTGTCAAATACAAAAAACATACTTTAAGATCAGGAAAAAATATTGTATCAACATAACCACCAAAAAAGAAGAAGAATTTCTTGAAGACTTTTTGTAGATGCGTGTATATGCTGGTCAACTTATCTTAGATCTTAGCCTAGACTTGTGTCACTCTATGCCCATTCACGTAATCAATGACATGGCAAGTAAACTGTATATAGGTCTACATGTATGTTAAAACCATTAAAATCGATATTCAACTAAAAAAATCATAAATAAAAATGCATCATTATCAATTCCTGCTGGAAAAGGAACGCAACAATCTCAGCATAGGTAAAAGTGAAATTCAAAAATGTTTATTTCCGTCAAAGTGCAACCGATTCACAAAAACAGGCATGAATCACAAAACGTAGGTCCACTATGGCATGAGCATTGGTCAATAATCATTAAATCATTAGGAATATACATATTCATGGATGCAATGAAGCTCAAAGAATTTCGAATTCATTCTTCGTGGAAAAAATAGAATCTCTCCCTTCTTTCCACGTAACTTCATTTTTAGAAATTATCAAAACCTCGCCCGACGCAGTTGGTTCAACCGTCAGTATCCAGGGCTTTTAATGCACATCCAAATCGACTGTCCAGCGAGAGAGAAGAAAAGTACAGCTCTATTTACACAGATCATAGTTGCATTGTGTTGGCCCACATGCTTAAATTGACCTCGCAATGCTAGAAAGCGATGTTTCTTCCGTGTTTTAACCCGCTCTACTCGAATAAATCTATGGTATTTCCAATTTCTAAAACTGACGTCGAGAACCGCTCGGCATCTGAAACACACTTCCTCAGGAGCGAGTGTTGAGCTCCGCTCGACATCGCATTTCGAAGAACTACATTTTCATTCTAATATCTTGATTGACTTATTCAGCAGTAAATATCGGCCGGGAATGTTTTTTAATCTATCCATAATGCTATTCAGTACAATTCAATTCGATTATTTACAATTTACAGTACGTCAAGGACAAAATCGCATTCGAAAATTGTATAGTATATAAAACCACCTTTGATCCACTATCTAATTCAAAGTTGAGATAGTGTGAATAAGACGATGAAAAACAACAAAACACGTGGGTACGATTATAGACATTTTCAATGCACGTCATATCCCGAAATCTTCAAACAAAACTTTATTCACTCCGCAGGCAATTTTTTCCAGATATCTATTAGCTCATAGAAAGCTCGAGATTTTCAAACTGAAGTATTCGTGTAATAGAGATGAAACACAGAATAAGATTGCTTAAGCGTGTCACTTTGCTAGAAATGAAAACTGATTCAAAACAATAGCACATACAGGAGCTAACTAAGTGGGCAAAAAGAAATTTTTAATGCCTTGCTGAGATGGGAAAAATCGTCGTGCGCCGCTTGGGGATTGCTGTGAATTCCTTCAAAATGCTCCGATCGCCACGATTCTTTCAGATTCGAAGAATTCAGATCATTGCGCAAAAGCTATCTCGATAGTATGGGGCCCTTCGATCATAATTAAAAAGGTCATCAGGCGCATGAAAAAACGTTCACAAACTTCTCTGTAGAACTTGACATCGACTGTATCTCTTTGCTGTGTGAGCCGGTTGATAACAGTGGAGCACAATGGCGTGTTTAATGTTGAACTGGCTGCTCATTGTTCGATTGCTATGGTATTATGTCAGCAGATTGTGCCATTTCATTAACGTTACATGTTCCAACATAGAAATTGACAACAACAAAACCTCTAGAATGGAAATTAAGCTTCATGCAATGCACAATAACGGCACATAAATCGCACGCATTTTCACTTAGATGCACCTGCCAACGGCTGTATCATTGGGTTAGAATCAGTCACATGAGTAAATCGAAGCCTTTCATTGGTTCTTCATGCCCCAACTTAGTTCCCTCGGATGTGCCGCGACCTTGAGTCAATTTCCATTCTAGCGAACTTCAGATAAACAGTTTATTTCTATGTGTTCCAATGATTCCCTTCTAGTCAAACAGAAGAAGAGGCGACCTTCTGTGAGATGAAACTTCATGTCGAGCGACATCAGGGCCGAATGGGTTAGATCTTAGCCACACTGCGAGCTTTTCCAAGCGTTTCCGAGCAAAGCGTTTTGCAGCAAATATAAAGTCATCATTGCGGTAGTTGTAGTTGCCACACAGCGAGCAAAGTAAATCAGAGCGATTGATAGCTTGCGGACATACGTTTGCTCGCGATTGCTCGGGACGCTCTTGTTTGCTTTGCTTTCAGTGTGGCTGAGGCCTTAAACATGTTTTTTACAATAGAAATCCGACTCTCTACAGTAATAAAAGACTTAACGGAAACAGACATTGAAAACAATAGAATACCATAGACATGAGTTGTCATGACAACGTCACTTAGATAATGGCGGCTTCCAATGGAAGATACCGGCATCTTGTCAACATGCTTTGTAAATATTCACAGTTATTATTAGACATCGACAAACTAGGTGAATCACTTGAAATACATTTTCCATAGAAATCGACAACAATAAAACCTCTAGAATGGAAATTAAGCTTCATGCAATACACAGTGGTGGCACATAAATCACACGCATTTTACTTAGAAACACCTGTCAGTGGCTGTATCATTGGGTTAGAATCAGTCACATGTGTAATTCTAAGCTTTTCATTGGTCATTCATGCCCCAACTTAGTTCCCCCGGCGGTGCCGCGACCTTGAGTCAATTTCCATTCTAGTCAACTTCAGTTAAACAATCTATTTCTATGACATTTTCCACCTAAATTCCAGTTATTTTGTCAAAGCACCTAAATTAGTTTCTTTTCGCCTGAACGTTGCTCCGATGTTATCTGAGCTTCATCAGATGTTTATGATGAGTGAAAACATGGATGCACTCGAAGGATAAGGATATTCTTTTGACAACTTCTGATGCTGCTGCGTCAAAATTCTTTTCATTGGTTATTGCAGACATTGATAGATCGTTTCCAATTTATCGGACCATCTTGATACAGCAAATACCAACTAAGGAGCAGATCGAGAAACTAGTCGTGACGAATTAGCATTATAGCCGCAAGAATGACGACTCGCACTGAATGATATGCACTCAGTTTTATAGCTAATCAATAGCATTTGAAGTAAGCTGATCTGCTCGCGAAATTGGCACAGTCGTTGTTGTCTGATTTGCACTGTTGTTACTTGGTTTGAGATAAAATTGTTCCGAATCACATGTAAATTGTGATTTACTCTGTAATCTTGTTTACTTGTAATCATCTCTTATCAACTTCTACGTGCATTGCTACAGATTGTTTCATAAAAAATGGATCACCTTTAAACATCGCCTTAACTTCAACTTTTATCTAACTCCGCCAAGCATGAAATTGAGAGTTGTTTTGTTATATATATAAAAAAAAGTAGTAGATTTGTTCTTCTTCATTTAATGTTACTTACACAAAATCATACCTCACTCTTATAAAGTTACATTTGTTTCCTTTGTTATGTAATATGTTGTTCTACAAGCCAAAAGCTATCAGGCAAAACAAAAATAACGAAAATCGGTCAATCAGATCCAGTATAGCACCATTATTCATCAACAATAATGTAACTGCTACATTTGATTAACTGGACTTCATGTTCCATAGCTTCCTGACTTCGTTGCGGTGGTGTTGGCAGCACTCCTGATTGCTTTCAGCTAGAAATCTATCTCTTACCGGTTGAAAACAATACAAAGCACAAGAAACATAAACGAAGATCGTATTTCACAAAAGGCAAGTGTCAGGGTTTCATATGATTTTTTTTGACTCTGTCGTAGAAAGAGGGCTCTGGCACGCAAAAAATCCAAAACACAATAGACGCCTAATTTTGAGATTTGTTTTTAAGTTGATCAAAGTCTCTCGTTAACTAGATGGCTGGCACACTACTCGTCTATTTTCTAGTCCACTATTCGGGAGAAGACTTCACATGCAGCAAGGAACCATGAATTCCCAAATGACAGATCAACTTGGTGATCCATCGACTTGGTTATTTATGAGATGTAATGCTACGTGTTACAGGAGTAGAAGAGTCACTTAGGCCTATGCAAGTCTCAATATAGAAAATGTATGGGGTATTTTTAAAACGTAGCGTTCGTTGTTCACTGCTACCTACAGATGGCGTATCACAACTTACGTCACTGTTAAAAAGAGAGTGGAGAAAGTTAGATCAGTCAAAAATCAACGATATCATCGAATCAATGCCTAGACGAATTGGTAATGTCCTTGACAATAAGGGTAGGGCCACAAAATATTAGCTTCTTAAGAACCGTTACTGTATCATAGCTTATCAGATTATATAAGGACATTTAAATATATTAGGGACATGAAATAAGTATTTATTCGTTTGCAAATCAGACAACGAAAAAGTAAAGAAACAAAAAATGAACAAAACATACAACTGTTGTAGATGAATTTAGTTATTTTAATGGATCTTCAATTGACCTAAATTAACAACATAAATTTGCAAAATTATTGACTTATAAAATGCCTAAATCGATTAAAACATTCATCTAAGATGTCGGTGTCTAGTTATTATCATGTCTCTTTAAATAAAAAAGGATTTTGATAAAATAGCTTGCAATAGATCTCCTTGCGGCAAGAATTCATAACTCTGTTGCTTGCTTCAGTGATTTGATCACGGTTGTGCTTCTTACGGTGCATAGTCGAGCAGATGAAATTGCAGTCAACAACCAACTGTTTCCATTCTTGTCCCACTACCTGTAGCGGAAAGGCGGATATCTATGCATATCCTATGTTTTAAAACATGTCTAAAGTGGATGTTTGCAACATGTTTTTCACCATTTGCTTAAAACACTACCAAACCTGGACTAATATATGTTTAATGTTATCTAAAAATTCGCTCAATGTAAGATGTTTCTCCTGAGACTGTCAGTGGTGACGGCATTGCTAGTTGAGTAGTCTTGAAAAAATCGCCACTACTGATCAATCATTTAATTGCAATCCATAGAGCAAGTATATATACTCGTAGATAGAGTGTTGACTCAAAAAAGTGTTTGTATACAATAAAAATTTTTATATGAAAATATTCAGCTTTTTACGGAGATTACGTTCTTGTGGTCCAAAAAATTATTTGAGCAATTTTATATAAAAGCTTAACTTTTGCACCTTTATATACTACCGACATGAAGCCCACTTTGTAAGTAGCATGAAACAAGATGGATATCAAAAGGTTGCTGACAGGCATCTTAGTAAAGCGGAAATTAAGCTGATGATCTAGGGAATTTCATAAATTGCATTACAATGGAAGTCCCTGCAAGTCTTCAAGGAAAAGCTGAGATCTTATTCAGAGCTTCTTGGCTGAGATGTCATGTTTTTAATTCCATTTTCATCGGCATGATTTCATGATTCACAAGGCGTCATTTCTTGAATCTGAGTAGTAATAGCAATGTGGACCCATTTACATCTTTTAAAGTTAATTATGATCAGTTTCTATGATGCTTTGTTCTTTCAGTGGCAGGTAGTTTGTGATGTGATCACACCCAAGAAAATGATCTTATTATTGTAAAGCTAAGCTTTTGTAACCCATCGAATTGCTAATTTAACAAAAGATATTACTTTCCCAAGTTGTCATAACATGGACGATTTGTGGAAAACTATTCCTTATTCTGTATTGCTACCATTATCAGTCAAATTCGTTTACATTTCTCCAAAAGTGTAAAAACTGCATATGTCACAGGTGGTGCTGGGTCTCGACTGATATTCATTTAATGAAATCGAAGCTTATAGACATTGGGGATTTAATAAATGCTGAGTTGCCAATCTACCTAATATACCTACTCGATATTGCAATCATTTTATCACAACAATCACAGATAGTTCTAGCTGCATGTAAATGCTGATGAACAACTTCAACATATTACCGGTGGACTTTTGTTCCACAAATAATTAATTCCAAAAATGGTCTCATTTATTAGACATAAGTGAGACCGTTGACAGCTGGTAGTCTAGAGGACCATCCGCCACGGGAAACATTGTTCAATGCGCTGCCACTGATCAGACGGCTTAATTAAGTTAACAGACATTTTGTGCTTCTTATGACTGTGCCAGCATCTCTGTTAGCCTATGACTTGTGCCTCAAGCCTAGGGCACATGGAAAATCTTCCAAATTCGTTGGAGACCTTGGATGTTGGTGTGACTTTCCACACGTTTTCTCAACCTGGTAGGTATTTAAAACTATCACAGCGAGTGGTTTTACCTAACTAACCTTTTCAACGAGGGCAGGAAATCTGTTAAATAAGCGGTACACTCGAACTTTATGGCATGTTATCGTTGAATTAACTCACTTATTTGCGCATGTCCCTTCATTGTTGACAGAACAATTGTATTGACATTTTTATTTGAGTTGAACACTTCAGTTGACATAGACAGAGAGTTTTGTATAACGTGTTATGTCAGATGGCCGCCAACAGCAGGTGAATCTGCATGGTTTAGTAGAAAACGTCTCTCCTGCACAGATTCATTGGCCTCAAGTAAAAGCAGCTTGTTAAAAAATGTACAATCCCTGCGCGTTTCGAATTTCAATCTATCGGGGGAAATCCGCTAAAAACCAATTAATCTGGGCAGTTTAAATACTATTGGTTCGGTTGAGATTTGTTTAAAATACCGCCAACTTTTCTCTCCAAATTATTTCGGAATCAGCGTAACGAGTTTAGGTCAGTCTAGTGTTCAATGCATCTTTGCTAATCAAGAATTTCATTTTTCTTGAAATTTGAATTTTGACGAAGTTTATCATTGAATAACCCTAGACATGCTGGGGTCTAAAGCGCTTCAACATTCACGCGCTCGTCAATCATATTTGCGAAGTAACACTGCCCTGCGCAAAGGATGTGTCGCCCAAGAAAATCTTGTGTCAACCTTCATTGTCGTAGCTATCTATGCAGCCGATTTTTAAAAATAACACTCCTTGTGATAATTTGAAGGATATTTTCGGTTGGATTTGTCGCAATCCTATGATTCTCAATTTGCGTGAATCCAAGCAAATGATTTTGCGACATGTCTCTCCTTGTTGGTCCATTCATCCTGAAAATAAGGCTGGAAGCGAAAGCAAGAAACTGCCAGCAAATTGGAGTGACAATCTCAATTGGAATTCGCATGGTGATGCTGTGTTCAGAATGCGTCTATTGCAATATATAATACTCAATACGTCTTTTGAAACCTTTATCATCGCGAGGCAAATTAGTGAATCTATCTAACTTCATCATTTTCCTTGCACTGTAATTCATAAAGTCCCAAGTGAGTACTAGAAAGACAAGCGCGACTCAGAGGGGGTTGCGGGATCCTTCAGCGTGGTATAGGAATGCGTCTAGTGTGGCACACAGGCACAGGCTCTGCAACTGGACACACTCATTGATTTAATGACATGACACGTCGTGTTTGTTTGCATTGTGATAGTTCAGCCACACTGAAAAGAACTCAAATAGAAAATTTTGAAAACAAATGTAATTTGCAAACGCTGTGTTAGAATCTTAGCTATATTTTGAGCAGAAAAATGACAGTCACTGCACATGTACATAATCAAATACACAGGCTTGTCGTTGGGATGCATTTCCAGCCCAATCCCAACCCAATCCCAATGAGAATTTCCATTGGGATTCCAATAGATCCCAATCCCAGCAGAAATCCCAATAGCCTGCTTTAGAGCTGAAAAGGTACGCAAGTTGACCCCAAGCTGCATCGGGGCTTACTGCATGGGCCTACCATGTGTGCTACTTTTTGAATTGACGAAGTCCACGGTCGTAGGCCTAGGACTAGATACTGGCTTTGATAGTAATAGGGCTTTAACTGATTTTACACAATTATGCATAGTAGGCCTAATGTATGGCTTAATTTGCATGGAGACTGCCTTCACCTAAGAGCTTATAGGGGCCTGCGTGTATAGCTGATATATATGTACTTCTTATACACTATATACACTTCTATATTATATTACATCTATATACACTTCTTCTCTTATACTTCTATATACACTTCTTATTAATTGAGCCTATATCGGAAAATGCGGCGTTAATAAACAGCTCTCCACACGGGCTCTTTTTCAAGCCATTGTTCCTGCGCAGCGTCATACTATTACCCGTTTCAATCAATGCCTCATACGCACGCGCGAAGAACGAGTCGAGGCACAAGAAGGCCTCCGAATAAAGTCACTGGTTTTAGCAACTAGGGAAGTTAAAGTCGTAGAGTAGGGCTAAAGCCGACTGTGTCAGTTTGTGTGAATCACACAAAGAGCTCTCAATGCTCGAATTCGAGAGAGGCAAGGTCAGACTGAACACACAGCAAAATGAACTGCTCAGTACAAGCCGAAAATATTTGTAACGTACTGACTGATGTCAACGATTACATGTACATTTTGTTGGGAGAGGGCTTATTGGGATTTATTGAGATTTAATTGGATTGGGGTGGATTTTTGGTAGCCCAATCCCAATAGCTATTATGATCCCAATCCCAACGGCAAGCTTGCAAATACATCAACAATACTGCGGGGCCTGATGATCTATCCTCTTTGTATATGGGATTAACTATTTTCAGCATGAAACCGACATTATTACTCATCGAATTATTGTGAGTAGTGCTCAAAATTGCTGCCTAACAACATTCATGTTAAAAATTGATGTCTTCCTAAGAAAGAGCGCATAAAAAGTCAATAATTTCACGGGAACTGTATCTTTATTTGAGCGATTATTATGAGATCTAATAAATGATTTAAGCGCTCATTTCATAAAACAAGCAGAACTAAAAAAACAGATTACATGTCAACATTGGAGGAAGAATTTTCTGCTTCATTGAATTTGATGTGTTCGTTTCGAAGATTTTGACAGATGTCGAGAATCTTGAAATAGTTTACTGACAAGAAGCAACCTTACGCAAATAAGAATAAACTGATTCGGATATAAATATTTAGGAACAATGCAAACATCACTTGCAGTCAAGGAATTATCTATTGTTTGAAATTTCTGTTTTGACAACAACTTTTGAGTAAAATTAATGAAAAAAGTAAGTATACTGCATGTACATGTAGATGAATCTGTCTAAAAGCTGCGCACATTTAGTCGCGCTACTATTTTTGTCAATTACAATTCTTTAACACTGATAGAGTTAATCCTTTAAACAGGACTCCATGAAAAGGTGCAAGATAGAATGCAATCTATACGAATCCATTATCAGAATTGACGCACAGTGCAAGTACCAACATGTCACGCCACTTTGATTGATGATAGTATGATGCTGTCAATCTTTTGAGTATTCGAACGTGAGCACGAATGACGATGCAAAAAATGTGATCAGTTGCGAGAGTGGAGGTGCCTTGCACAGTGTTTGGTTGCTCTTGGACTGAGCCAGGGACCAAATACTGGAGATAATTCAATATTCAGTGCGTTTTACAAAAATGGATGACCTTCCTATTCATTTTAAATTAATGTTTCTTAATTGCGGGCGTATTTGTGCATTAATCATTTTATATTTCTAAAGAAGAATTTGCCATTGCATGCACATGTAAAAGAACAAGCAAAATACAAACATTTTTCCGCTTATAAGCACACAATTCGGTGCTGAAAATAGTAGCTCAGGCAAGGGTTTTAAATCAATATCATCGGGTCCGATATCGATGAATCCAACCAACCGTCTTGAAGCAATGGTCATTCAATAGCATAGCAGCGATCAAATGTTAACTGCAAGCGTGAAATGGATTCGCTGAAAGAATTTCTTTTCCTCTACTTCTACTATATTTTCTCTAGTAGTCGCTCTGCATTCGACTTTTATGCAAAATAGTGTTTGTTAGTAACATGATAACTGAGATCTTTTTACACTGATGTCTAAGTTCGCTGAAGATATCTTCGTGAAGAAGACAATATAGGAATTTATTTGCTATAAAGCTAATACCATGGAGTAGATATATTAGGTAGAGTGGTAACTTCGCATTTATTAAACCCCCAATGTGTATACACTTTCGATTTTATTAAATGAACGCAAAGGAGAAACAGTTGGAATTGTTTCCAAATGTGAGATGTGCAAATGTTTTCAGTTTTGAAGAAATTGCAACGGAATTGATTAAACATGATGGTATAATTCAGAAGGAAATGATATTATTTTACAGATTCAGTGTCATCACAGCCTTGGAGAGGTAATATTTGTTAAATAAACAATTCGATAGGTTGCTGCTACTTTCATGCTCAACCTAAAGAGTATTTTCTTAAGCGTGATCATATCACAGGCAACCTGAATTTTTGAAATCTCAGCCACGAAAGCACGAATAACATCGCGACCTTTTTATGAAGACTTTCATTATAATACAGATCATGAAATTCCCTTGATGATCAGCTTGATTTCCGCTTAGTTAGGATGCTTACTATCAAATATTCATTCCTTTTGATATCCAACGTGTTTCATACTACTTATATAGGAGAGTCATCTCGGTAGTATATAAATTGGCAAATTTTGACATTTTTCAAAAGTGCTCATATAATTTTTTGGACCACGGGAACGTAATCTCCGCCAAAAACTGAATCCCTTGATACAAAAATTTTCACTGTATGCAGATACTTCTTTGAGTCGAAACTTTACCTACATATCCCTACTCTATGGCTAATACTGTACATGTTTGGCACGACCTTACTTTTGAATCATGCCGAATATGCAGATGCAACGCAAAATCATGAAGAAATGATTAAGGCATGGACGGGCAATCTCCGACTCGTGTCATCTTTCTCTCTGGGTAACAGGTTGCTTTTCAATTGACATGGCGTCTGGTCCGACAGAAATATTACAATTTGTGTTTCAATTCTCCGGAATTCTTGTTCACCTCATATTCGACACATAATCGCTTATCCACGCATTACTTTTGGCTATTCGCTGCGAGTCAACATGAGGTGCTTGAGACACCGGTCGCCTGTAACACTGTTGCGATGCAATCAATGTTGGGTAAATTAACCGGCGTCATGGACGCAGACGCATGAATTAAGCAATAAAGGGAGCAAAACATTTGCTGCATGACGTGACGTTTGCTCACTGTCATTATTGAAGCCGTCACGTCATTGCTGCTTCTATGAAGCAATTTCAGCCTTCACATTAATGCCTGAATTGTTGCGCGGCTCAATAGATAATAGGTAATCATAAAAGATATTCGTTTTTTATCATGTCCCAAAAGTGAGTTACATTGTGTGCCGCGCTATGAAAGGATTGCCAGCCGAGGCATTAGGGTATGATCAAAACTAAGAATGTGATCCTTACCTTCTGATGTATTCACAGAATTAAATATTTTGTTTATCTGCTTCGGTGATCAATACGAAATTGACGGCACATCGAGGATCTATTAAGTGGACAAAAAAGGAATTCCTAATACCTTACATCCTCTCCTCGGCTTTTCTCACTGCATACACTGAATCGAATGTTAGCCAGACCATGTGTGTTTTGGTATGTGCGAAGTGATATCACAGCACGCACGCCTCTCTCACTGGCTCTGGTTTCCTCTGCTGACAGCTTGTTGTTTGCCATTTCCAATAGCAAGCGATACACGAATTATCCATTCGAGAAGGAGCAAGTTGTCTAATTCTGTGATGTGCCATTTCGATATTAAGGTTATATATGATTCTTCCTTTCTAGGAAACCGAAGCGCGCGCGGATGAATCTAATTCTGTGGATCTAAGATTGATAGGATAATATTAATAAGATTGATTTGTACATGAAGTGCAACTTGCTCTGCAACAAGCATTTTAGCTAGGAAGTGATGACCTATTTTTAAAGCATTTGAATTTCCAATTCTCTATTCGATCTCTGTGGTATAGTAGATGATCATCATGAGATTCATAATTTTGTATTTTTAGAGTACTGATTTCCTGTAAATAATGGACGTGTTCGACTAAAAATTGCCATATACAAATGGTTTGCAGAAAGTGGCAAAATTTAGACCCATGAAAAATTCTGTTAAAGAGGTCTTAAACCCAACGATTTCTTGGTGAAAAGTTGAAAAACGCTGGAAGAAGGCGAAAAGTCACAAAAGCAAGGATAGGTCAGAAAATGTTAAGAGAACCACAACTAATATGCAGCAGTGTCGTAGAATCACTTCCCTCCAACGTATGGATAGGGACAGGCTTAAATGAAAATAGTTTCAAATAGTACTAATAAATGCAATTATGCAGAGTCAATTTAATTGATAGGAAGTGTTTACAAGAGAACACATTCTTGCTGCAAATGTTGATTTCATTACCCAAATGTCCGCCTACTCAGGTCGCCTCAGAGATTAACTAGACACACGTATGATAATACATAGCCTAATATACAATATAAACAATGCACCAGAAATTTAAAAATTGTGCAGAATTGCGGGGCCAGAGGTATAAGTTACGTGTACTTTGAAAGTTGTGGTATTCAAATTAAGCGGCAAGGCTTATTAAGAGTGCAATATACATGTACTTGCATTTACTGGAACAGTCTGCAGAATGCAAAATCGATGACTGTAAGTGACTTATTAAGTGCCAACATTCTCAATAAATATGCGTAATATTCAGTAATTTCAAAATCAGAATGTAGACTTTGATAATGCAGTGGACCATGGAGCCGTGTTCTATTCCACGTTTTCAACTTATGCTCATGTAAAATCATCATTTTTGACAATCATTCTGCACGTAATGTTTCATTTTAATTGAATCAGTAGTGATGTGGTAGATAGACCAAGGGGTACACTGTCCCTTGGCCTATTCTCATTTCTCATTTGTCTTACGATTCAGAGGTCATTTACGATTTTTTTTACTATGAGACGAAAAATGATTTTGTACATGTACATGATGGTGCATTATTGCCGAAATTCACTCAAAGGACAGATAAATACGAGTCTGATGGTCCGAGGACCATTTCACTTGACACCGTCACAGAGAATACTTCATTGATGTCTGAATCAGAGAATGATGCAATAAGACAGCTTCACGTGAATGTTATCTTCAGCAAAAGTCAGAAATTAAATAATGATAACGAATTAAGGACAATTAAGGTTCTTAGTCAAAGATCTTCCTATAAATGGTCCTGAAACTCGATCTTATTTATCTTTCTCAGGAGAAGACTCGAAATGAAATTTATTTAAATAACAGAGCGTTCTCAGCAGCAGCATCTTAAACCGATGTCTATGTTAAAATTCTATCCAAAAAAATCAATACCGTAACAGCTCATAAATACCTGACAATTCGTGGAGAAAAGGCCTGCCTTCTAGTTATCAGAGGCGACTGAGCTTCCGGCTAATATGAGCATGTTTAATAAAACGTTTGATTTCTTATGCAGGTGGAACCTAATGAAAATCTCCGCTTTTATAGCATTCACAGTTGGACAAAAGTCGGTTGAACTATGGGGTTGGGTTCTGCACAGAACTCAAAAGGAGTCTCAAACGATTATGAAAGCAAAGCAGATTTCAACATGAACTTCGTGTTTTTGAAGTAAAACAGATAAAATTAAGAAGCTATTTACTAAATGAAAATATGTCTTCGCTTGATGAGTCATCGGGAATCAGCTTTAGAAAATCGGTCAATTTATTAGCTCCCTCCCTGGCGATTTTGAATTTACAAACAATCCTATGGACAAAATATAACTTGTAAAATATAAACTTGTTTTAGGATAAAGATTTTGATATATTTTGTGAATTGTGGTTTATATCAACCGGCGTTATTAGTTTTAAATCATTGACTTAATTCATTAAACTCATTCAAATCAGATGCATCATCAATATAATTAATCTCGCGTACACTATACAAAAGCATTCAATCCTAAAAGATCACATTCATTTAAAAGGTCTGACCATGCCATGTTAATCGTCAGACGTGTGACAGAATGTGATAAACAACTTTCCAGGAAGTGAGACTCGATTTTTGTTGCAGAAAATATCAAAATAATTCATATTTTAATGTGAAGGTACTGCATGTTGAAATTGATTTCTATACAAATACCAAAACAAAAAAGTACTTCATCCACTTCTTGTATTGTCAAGTTAAATAAAATAAAGAGATACTGCAAAAAAAGTTAAAAAGATTATGATGACATGTCTAGAGGCCTTTCGCCGGTTCACTTCAGTGGAACACACCGGATTATGCAATAGCAAGTTGCGATGTCTGACATAGAGAGCGGTCACGAGAGCCAATAAACATGAATGTTAATCTGCTACTACGCAAGGTGAAGTTGTAGTCCGGCAGCTAGAGCGAGTTTCTGCAGGGAACGAGGCCGAAAGTGAGACTTTCACAGAATGGTGTACACCCTATGCCTACTACGAATCGGCACGTCTGCCGAGTTCTATTGAGTTCCTCTTCTTGTCAGACAGGATCAAAGAAAAACACATGTAAATCCAATGGGACGGAGATTGCAGTTTTTGGCTAAAATGAAATTTTGTATGTTTTCTCCGATTAAACGAAAAGTACGAAGCCCAGAGTCATAATTTTTGGCATGGAATGTCTTCAGGTCATTTCCTATGATGGGCATGTGCTTTTATCATGTATCTGATCGACAATGTATGTGAGAATGTGGTTGAAAGTGGATATGTATATATATAAATGCTTGTGTTTGCCGACATTAAGAGGCTCGCCAAATCTGAATGTGTTTAGCTTTATAGACAGAAGTGCATGAACATGAAAGGAAATGACCTGAAGACATTCCATGCCAAAAATTATGACTCTGGGCTTCGTACTTTTCGTTTAATCGGAGAAAACATACAAAATTTCATTTTAGCCAAAAACTGCAATCTGCGTCCCATTGGATTTACATGTGTTATTCTTTGATCCTGTCTGACAAGAAGAGGAACTCAATAGAACTCGGCAGACGTGCCGATTCGTAGTAGGCATAGGGTGTACATCATTCTGTGAAAGTCTCACTTTCGGCCTCGTTCCCTGCAGAAACTCGCTCTAGCTGCCAGACTATTGATGCGCTTCTTTCTGTACACAAAGTGCCGATATCATAGCTTTAATAAAGAGAGACTCTAGAATTTGTAGATTCTTTTTCGTGCCCATGCTTTTCCGATTGGTTCTCCGAAGGATAAGCTGAGCAAAGTCGACCGATCTCATGTAATCTACAAATTCGAATGCAGCAGCTGTGGACTCACTATGTCGGTCGTACTGAGCGCCGCTTATCCAAGAGAATTGCTGAACATCTCCCATAATAGGCTATTACTGTGGGTATAAGACCATGACCCAGAAATGCTCCTGCCAGCTGTGATACTAGTCACATTATATCTTGCAGAACTTTTGACAAAAATCGTAGTCCGTCATTTTACTTTTCTATCATCGGTAGTAGTAGCAATTTCCGCTATCTACATATTCCAGACTCGCTCTTAATAACGCTATGATGCCGGCTCTTTGTATGTAGAAAGAAGCGTCTCAACTTTACTAGGGCAGAAGGAGCGGTAATTCTTATAAAGTCCAGAGAGATACATGTACAAGACTAATTTGATCAGAACATTATTCCATCGAGCAAGACATCTTTGTTCTCCCTCCCATACTGAACAGGAGCTCATCTTCTGACAACGCATTCTCGAGAATAATCGCTTTCCAATCTGGTTCCTGAAGAAATATTCCCAACCTCCTCCTCAGAAGGTAGTCTCAGTTCAGAAAAAGCCCTTCTACTTTGAAGTGCAATACCACTGGCCAGAAAGTGAGATGATAGCTCAGAAAATACGTCGAGACATCGACGATGGCTACTTCCAACTCCGTGCCACTCCTGTTTACAGGACTCGATCTCTCACACCGAACATCATCAAAGACATCGTTCCACTCGACCAGAAGTATTTGATAACTCACCGGTTTACTTGTCCTTGGTAAGTCCTTCATTGGTAAGAGTGAACGGTGCCATGCAGTGAGGAAGAAGGAGCACATTCCGACTTGGCTAAGGTCATCCAACACAAGACCCAAATCAAAGAATCCTCCACAATCGGCAACATCACGTCACCTCACTCCTTCGCTATTACTCCTTCTACATTCTATCATGGTTAGTCAAATGTGTGTAAATTTCCACAAAAGTGTAAATATTTGCATGTCTCACTTGAGTCTCAACTCAGTGTTGCGTCTCAACTTGAGTACATTGAAAAAATAATCGAAACTGTATGCACATTGGGCATTTAATTAATGCTTCTCTGCTTCAGTGCCTACTACCTAATATACTTAATCTATGGCTCGGTTATCAAAATGCATCACTTTATCTTCTTACCTGAAATTGAAGGCGTTTCACAATGAAATCGTATCGGCGTCCTTCATTATTTTTGTGGTTGTAGCAAATGCCTCTTCAGCAAGCAGTTCAGTTAAAATCTAACCAAAATTCTTTGGCAATGCCCCATCGAAAAATATATTGGCCTTCATGCATCTATGTCATATAATGCAAAATGGATCTAAATTAGCATATAAAAATGTCTATATATGCCTTTGAACATGCATTCATTTACAATCAAAAATACCATGCTTTTACGATCGGATTTTTGAAGGATTTCAGTCAATTGCTGACAGACTAAACGACTAATGATGTGATTTTGTGAAAATCGAAATTGTTCTTTAAGTATCGCACTTTGAAAAGCATCTGTTCTATAGCTGCAAAGGCAGTAATCCCTAAAAACAAAAACCGGTTCACGGATTGTGTCACCGAATAGTGCCCTTGATCCACTGACCCAGTTTCGTCGCTGGTATGTAGGCCTAAACTATCATGTTCCAACTTCTTATTTTTAGTTAAGATTTCGGCAAGCGATTTCCTAAGACTTTCCGAATTCTAGAGTGATTTTATAGGTGTTTAATTAATATACTCGCAGCTCCATCACTGAAATCCATCCCCAGGAGAAGTAATTTCGAAATACAACCTGCAGACACTCCGTGCATTTTATTGACGAACAAGGTTTCGAGGACTGCTGCGATCATCATGCCTGATTGGTTGAAGCTTCCTCTTATTTTAACATTTCATCCTTAAGTCCTTAGGGTCGCTTCGAGGCACTTTTTCTGATGACCGACCCGTCTGGCGAAGTTGTCGCGGAGATGTTCTTAGGATCTTACGATCAATTTGTCATAGTGGCAGAAATCAAGCACAATCTGATGTAGGCAAGAAAATTCGGGCATGGAATTGGATTTCCTAACTCATTTTCCCCACCGTTCCCACTACTGACAGATTTAGGAAAGTTTGTTTTGATTCAACGTAAAACATCATTTTCTTTTTGATAACGATTCGTACAGACGTTCATGGATCAGTATTAGTAAAAAATACAATATGGACTAAACTGCACATTCATTGTTTTGGGATATTTTGATGGGAACGAAATTTAAGAAATTCGCAACTTAAATATTTTATGAAACTGCATGAAGGAGGGTGAGTCCAATGATTGTGTCGCTATAACTGCATTAGCCAATCATTGAACTTAAATGACCATTTATAGAAGATTATTTATCGATGTTGATTAGAATTGAAATCGAATACCAGCTTCTGAAATTTGTCACTATTTGCGATTGTTTCGCAGCGGGAACTGTGGGAACGAATACCCACATGGTTGTGCATATTACCGTGCCCACCTTTTCGCGCGTTCCTGGAGTACAGCCAAAATGACAATAACTGTACTGAACTTAAAATAGCCAAGATTTGATCAACAAATTTCGTGATGAGCAAAAAGTCTTGAGATAACTACATTGCATGATATATCAATCGAATTCTAATGAAGTGATCTTTCATTTCAAATCAAAAGCCCTTGAATTGCGTCATTGACACTCATATGGTAGGACCGATAATAGCTAAAAACACCAGAAAAAGCAAGGTATTGGAAAGTGCATCAGTAACATCATGTTTTCATTTATGAAATAATTCATCTAATAGCGGAAAATGGATTAGCGAACTCGTCTACATTATCGATGAAATATATGTAGTCCTACGTAAATTTCACACTCATGCATGTCAAAACGTGTTTAAGCGCACATGTACAACACCTGAAGCAAACTGAAGTAGGCCTAATTGTAGAAAATACGACCGGAGGTACAACTTAAGAATTGTCGCTTTGCTGATGTTGGGTGCCAATCTACATATTAAAAATAATATGAAACTCGTACGTGAATTTAGAAAGAAAATGCTCTCGCACTGCTATCTCAATCTGGCGATATTGGTTTGCTTGACGATTCAAAGATGCACTGTAAAGTGTTTAGTACGAAAGCTGGCTGATTTTCAATACGAAACCGATGTACAAAAGGAGAATAACAAAATGTCCGAAAGCACTATTGTTCGTGTTCATACGCTACGAAAGCGATTAGTCTTCCTATTGGATGATTAAGATGATCCACCTGGCATATATTCTACTTCAAAAATATATAGTAAGGCACTTTAAGCAAACTATGATTAAAGCAACATTGATTACTTTTTGATGTTCTGACTCAGCAGGGATTCGGCGGAACGAGTTCGAAGGGTATTCAAATCCATCTTTCTCGTGTTGGAAGGGTTGAGGCGATTTAAATACCATGCAAGCATTGACAATGGTGATATCGAAAAAAATTGTCCCATTTGGGAAATACCATTTCTTTCCCCGAATGGAGGAACGACAATGACTAGCATGCTGGTCCCTAGTCATCGCCTCCTATGGTTCGATTGTGAAGGGCAACACACACACACAGGAAGGGCGATTTCGATCTTTCTACTTTCTTTGCCGTTGTGAGTTTACTCGATGTCTGAGGAGGCGATGAAGACTGTCTTGTTGTCCTTCCACGTAGTAACCATGTTTCCATTGGTAATCCCTTGCAACATTCCACCTCCGCGGTCTTTGTTGTTTATCTACGATAAATGTAATGAATACAGGTTCGATTCCCACTTCTTATTTTTTTATAAATCACTCGCGAGATGTTGTTAATGAAATAGTGAGGCAGCTCCGAGGTTTAGTATATGTTATCGTAAATTTCAACTACAGGACTAAATCCCTTTCCTTGCTCAACAGCATGAAATTGACAATTTCCAAGCTACTTAAAATGTGATAACAGTTCCCCTAAACGATTAAGACTCCCATTCATACAAAACATGAAAGTAATAATTTCCAACCTAAACAAAATATCGAAAGTCAAGTTTAGCTAAAGGTATTTTTATCGGATTTTAACACCAGCGTCCAATGCTTTCAAAAAGAAACAATATGACATTTTTGCCTGCGTAGGTGATAAATTATGAAAAATCGATCTTACTTTGGAGAAAAGGGTAGTGCCCATCGTCATAAATGCAAAACTAGGAGAAAAAGCCCCGCAACTTTCCGTTTGATAGTAGCAAATTTCGATTGTCAAGAGGGCACGCCATCTTAAAAAGTACTCAAATTTAAATGTGACGCCATTATAAGAGAACCTTTATAGATGACATATCATAACAATTTATTGGAATAAACATATCCTGGAGTTGCCATGTTAGCCTCAGCTTGCGTAAAAGATGCAGCAACCATCTGTAAATTTGCCATAAATTATTGCTTTAAAGAAACTTTGGGCATAAATGGGATAGGATAAAAGTATGTATGTACACGGCAAACGCTTGCCGTCAGGTACTTTTACAGGCCGTCACTAAAGGAACTGCCGTATTTTTTCACATCGTTACTACGAACACCCTCCCGTACAAGCCCATCAGATGTGCTGTTTTCATTTTGATTGCTGTTACCTCCCCAACCTGTGTATGTAAAAATAATTGTCTTATTATATAAAATAGGAATATATATTGAGGTATGCTCATCGTGACTGAGGACCAATTTGCCATTGATGTTCAAGGATCGCTGTCTTGAATAACCATCCAATTTTCACTTCCAAAAGAGTCAACAATTTTCATAGAAATATTTTTCGGTGCTGGAAAAATTTGCCTAACTTTCATATTGTAGATTAAATTGAAAAAATCATGCAACTTCTCGACACTCAAATATTTTCCCTTTTGTTTTCTGACAGATTACAAAACAGTCTGACAAGAATAAATAGGAGCGCATATCGCATCGTCTTGATTTTCAACTGATGCTCATTAAATGGACACAGCAACATGCTACTGAGATTGGGAATATAGTTTTGATAGTAGTATTGCATTAATAATATACTAATAAAGAGTGATTGAATATGAAATAGCATTCCCAATCAAAAGATTGTGACAAGCGATGAATCTTATCTCCCGATAATAACAAATAAAATTAACCGCCTGTTATCTTTGGTGGAATTCAAGCAGAATCAAGATATTCGATGTCATAGCCCTTTAAAAGCATTGTAATACAATCTACGAGCAAATGTAATGGTATTGCATAATGTATGAAGCTGTCTGAATGCTGGTCTGATGTGAATAAGAAAACAATATGCGCAGTTTTCCTTAAAATAAATTTGGAAATTATTTCAATAACAATGATTCAATGATGCTTGCACAGCAAATTACTTTACGATGTAATATACATGTGATGGAAAATTGTACAGTTTTTATTGTGTCACATTTTCGAAGTTATTATTCACTACTTTCAACTGAATAGTTTAAATGCTAAAATAATTTGATCATTTTTCCATTTTTTGGCAGAGCAAAAGTTTGATAGAAAGTCTTCTAATTGAGGCCTACAAGATTGAACCAATTATGAAACTTAAATTTCTATTACTTCAGACAGGAGGGGACATCATGTTACGGACTCCTTTTACTCATGGAGGTGTAAATCGAATATAAATATGTTTTATCAGATATCATAAAGGTTTACAATTTACTATTTTAAACATTTCGCCATTATTGATGATATTGTGATATTTCGCCATATTGTTGATATCTATGCCATGTGAGCATAAACTGCTATATCAAATCGGAATCCTAGAATAGAGATCAAATTGAATGTTGGTTTCGGTTTTATTCTTAAGTTGTCATGAGGGATTTTCATATGACTGGTCGAAGGCAATCAGTAGTGTAGGAATTTGTTTATTTGATGTTCTACATGAAGCTTCATTTTTTATTTCACAATTTGGTCAAAAAAGCGAACCGAAATATTTTCATATTGAAATAATTCAAAATATTTTCTTTCTAATTTGCTGTGACTAAGATAACAAATATTGAATTAACGTTGATTGAAACTATGTAGCAAAGCATCAATTTGATTGAAATTCACACATTTCGGTACACCGGCCTGAGAACCGGTGCACCGCGCACAGCCCTTCTTGCAATACGTTGTTGCCACAACATGATAAACAGCACAACACTCCCATATTTTTTCATGCAATTTCAGCAAATGGCGTTGTTTGTTGCTTTATTTCAATAGAAAATCCTCCTTTCTGCTCTGAAATCAAAGGTTAGCTAGGACTTGTACTTTCCTTGATGAAAGATTCTCAATTTCTTATAACTTTCCTGCACTCGAGCTTACTTAGAAATTGCAGACTTAGGAAATATTTTGACTGAAGACAGTAGAAGATTAATTGCGTTTTTCTAATGTACAGTAGCAATAATAAGGATTAGATTTCTGCAAATGAGCGTCGGCTTCGCAACAGTTTACTCTTTCATGGAATGAAACAAGATTGATTTGAGTGAAAACAATTGTCAGTTTTAGTACATTTTGGAGAAAGACAATGAACGTCGCGTGCACTATTGATATTGTGAAATGTATTTGAAATACAAATATTTTGTATTTGCAATGCCTACGGCATATCCACCTCTTTCAATTGAGCAATAATGACAATGTAAGTGAGGATGAGGAGCATAGTGCTTAATATTATTTACTGTGCATTGTCTAAATAGCTTCACGCATATTGTTGTAATAGAAGTTGTTGGTGTGAAAATCACATTCGTCAATGCTACTAGGTCTAGAACATCTAACTCGAAACACGTGAATTAACAGCTTCCTCTACTTTTCAACTGAGCACAGACCAATGCGCATAGATACATGCATTTAGGCAAGCAAGGTGTCCTTTTGCACGCACGAGCTGAAGTACCACTTCAACCTGAATTAAGCTCTTATATGTTGTGACAATATATGTGAGATATATGTTGTATAATATATATGACAATATATGTTGTGGAAATATGTTGTGACAATATTTATAAGAAAAGCTGGGATACACTGATTAATCTGCTAATAATGCGCCTAAGAAGATTAATAGATGACTCAATCTCTATTAACTCTATCTCTATTGAAGTCTACCATTTGTCGACATTTGCTCTCGAAAAATTGAGAAAAAATTGATGGAGAGAGAAAGAGATGGAATGATAATTATGGTTAATTCATTTGCTTCCATCAGCTACTTTGGGTTCATTACGTAACGATTCTTATATGCCGATATCCGGCTCTTAATATTATCCCATATCGCAATGACTGACAGAAGAAGTCAGGAGATTTAGTTTCAGGGTTCATTGAATTTAACTTGTTTCGGTCGAAAACGTGCAGTATTTTCAAGGGACTTGCTTCAATGACTTCTTTCCACTTTTTTAGTAATCCCGACATTTTAAAATGGGTTTGATGCCATGAGTAAATGTCTGTCTATAGGAAGCAATATAATTGTTTAAGAAACTGAGCTATTTTTCATGCTAGGGCTCAACTATTAATTTTTTGAAATTCATTGAATCTACTTGTTTTCTGTATTTTTAAAGACTACAACTCTAGTATTCAAGTTGTAGGTTGTCGTAGACTACAATTGCATTCAATTGTAGGATGTAGCCGCACAGTTAGTCTGAAGATCAAAATTTTCCACACTTGATTCAAAAGGGCGTTTTCCTACTACTCATAATTATTTCGAAGTAATTTTGTGACTGAATAACTTGTGAGAACCGCTTTAGAATCGTAGATCATTTTCAAACTGGCTGCCACAGAACTGTGAAAAAGTCTTGACTTGAAACAGCAGTGACATCAAAAATTCTCTACCAAGCAGATTTACTAAAGCAAATTTTGTGGCAAACTTTATAAGAAGGAATTTGATAAGTAGACAATATGGAACTAAATAGGATTAAACCACATGCTAGACAATTTGTGTTCATATCAATTCCTCGACAGAGCTCGTATAGCGTGACTATCAAAATACGTTGCATGAGGTTCAAGTACAGGAGATAGTTGAATAATATTATTACCTCAACCTCACAAATCAACATAGCAGGAAGAATACGTTCCAATTGATATAGTTGCTGAAGTACGAACTCAATCAATGGAGTGTTTTCTGTGATAAAAGTTTGATGAATTTCAGTGCACTCTATAGTGCTGGATGATGACTTAAATGGAAAGAAATATGTGATTCATTTCACCTACTTAAACTCTCACATTGTGATTTATGAGCTTTGAGTGTCGAATGAATGTCGTATCTAAACAAGGGAGATTATAGAAATAGACCGTCATAGAACAACATGAAATTGAATTTATTGATTTATTTTAATTTCAACAGACCCATTTTCTCTGAAGAGAGGTAGGGGAATGTCACTGTATGAAAAATAACAAATTACATGCGACATGCATTACCTACAGCACACAGTCCGTTCATGCCTTCCCCACCGAACCCTTTGATGCGTCATTGACAATTTGACACTTCAATCTGCCCTTCACATTCTCTTTCCATGTTCTACAGTCTTCCATTGTGCCTTACATGTCCCTCTTGATACAGTCCTTCCACCAAATTCTTGCCCGTTCCTTTCTTCTTGGCAGTGTGTCATTCATCTCTTCCACTTGTTCCACTATCCCTCCGTTGCCATCCTTTCCACATCTCTTGTCCACCTTATACTCCTTTCCACCATTTTCTGTGTCACCGTTTCCGTCAATCCTATTTCCTCCCTCAACTCCGCCATTCTTCCATTCTCCATCAACCTTGCACCACGGTTGTGATCAGTTAGTCCCATCGCATCTAATCCGCATACCATTGCTAACAAGACACATGTTTCCAAAACCTTTCTTCGTATCCGCTGACAGTGTCCCCGAATTCGTATCCTCATACAGCCGATTGCTTCTGTCCCCCGACACTTTCGCCACTTTCTTGTATACCCCAGGTCCGGCTAACATCCTTCCGCTTACTTTTGCAATGCCCCGACCTTCCTCCCAAAACCATTTCCATATTGCTGAGGAGTACAGTAATATGTAGCTATTATACATACAAATTGACAACAATAAAACCTCTAGAATGGAAATTAAGCTTCATGCAATGCACAATAACGGCACATAAATCGCACGCATTTTCACTTAGATGCACCTGCCAACGTCTGTATGATTGGGTTAGAATCAGTCACATGTGTAAATCGAAGCTGTTAATTGGTGGTTCTTGCCCCAACTTAGTTCCCCCGGATGTGCCGCGACCTTGAGTCAATTTCTATTCTAGCCAACTTCAGATAAACAGTTTATTGCTATGCTATTATATTAACAACAATGAGATTAAATACACGATAGATCAGATTGCCATGCAAAAGATGTGCGGCTGGTAGGATTCGAACCTACGACCAAGGTTAACTAGACCTGTGCTCTAACCAACTGAGCTACGAGCCACTTAGGCGACTCTGTCAATTGGCAGGATCAAACCCTCACCACCACACATCAGTTGTCAAGGCAATAATAGTCAATGAATAAATAACACGTCACAATTGTGACCGCCGACATTAAGGCAAGTAGCGGGGATCGATTGTCCACCAAAGCATTTTAAGCCATGTCGTGAATGCAATTAACAAACAATGAGATTAAATACACGATAGATCAGATTGCCATGCAAAAGATGCAAAAAACTAAATTGGTGGAAATGGAAAAAATCGGTCCCCATTTTGTCCAAAAAAGTAAAACGGTACAACACAACACAAACATTCATTCATTCATGTTGAAAAAAAAGATGGCGGACGTGTCGCCAAAAATAATACATTAGAGCAATGAGTTGATTGCACACTTAACATATTTAAACACTTTGGCAAAAAGATATATAATAGATACGACTCTACCTTCTCGTGACCTTGCTTATTTCTGATAACCAATCTATCTGATATATTTCTGATATCTAAAGGCCAATCAAAAAACATGGAAGCCAGATCGCACAAGTTGCATTTTGCCCCAACTAAGTTCCCCAGGCGTGTGCTATAATTTTCATGCAATTTCCATTCTAGGACTACATGTATTCTAGGTATACATGTATCCATGTCAAACATGATAGGGCCTACCCCGTACATCGTCTTATGACGTTATCATGCGATAACTGACCGAAGTCCCTCGTTCATTTAAGTGATTAACCGTCACTTTTCAACCTAATATTCAATTATTTAATTACTCACTCACTACTTACTTACTACTTTACTAGTACTAATTACTTACTCAGAAATGCCCAGTCTAAACGTAGGTTCTGTTGGATTACCAGCTCATCTGCTTCCCAACTTTTCCAAGCGGTTTGTTATGACAACTTTCTAAAGCAGACAATGGAGAAATATCCGTAGACTTGATCGATTTCAGCTTTTTAATTCCTTGATGGTCGTAGACGCTGCGTTTCGTCCCATAAGGGACTATTTTGGGCTTTTCCGAGTCATGTACTACAGCTGCCACAGTGTTTCATGCATAAGTTTGTTGAAGTATAACGATATTTTTCCGATGATCAATTCGCTTATAATCAGACGTTTATATAGAAAACATTTACATATTGTGATTATTATATTATCACTATTCAATATCGTGTTTCACATCTATATTTTTTAAAACGACAGACTGATCAGGTGCCTAAAGAAGACCTTGAAATCGGCTTGGCATCCATCATTTGGAAGCAGTCATTCTATGGGGTTGAATTTGACAAAGCCGTTTGCAAGGAAGGCAAGAGGACTTCAGGTCTACGAAAGCAATGTCCAGGGATGTATATAGATGGACGTAAACCAACGAGTCGGCCGATGAGGAACTGATGCGGAAACGCAAAGGTCACCTCCAAGTCGCTGAATTTTGGACGTATATCGACGCTCAGGATCGAAATGTATGGAGTTCGGCCTTCTGACCGAACCGGCCGACATCCAACATTCACAACCAGGGGGATGGACGAACTGTCGAGGAGAGAGTGATATCTCTCTATCAAGAATAACAGCTCAATTGACATGAAGTGATCATTCAAGATTGACTAAGATTAATCGACTGGTTTTGTTTCGCAAATTCAATAATAGGATGACATACTAGAATAGAATAGAAAATACTTTATTCGTCAATTATGCAGTGAGCGGCATCTGACTAATCGTTTGATTAATTGTAAACAACTTGATACAAGTTTTGTATGACATAGCTTTCACTTGCTTATCACTGTTGATGCAAGCAAACGGCTTTTACAAGATGTGTCGGAGCAAAAACACAGCTTATTTGTTTGCTGAATCAATGAGGTGTATCTCATTGTAAATTCATAAGCTTTATCTGAGTCGATGATGCATTAAAAAAATACATTCATGTACCGATGATTACTATATTTTCTCGCAACAACCTACAAATCAACGCTCCAATGTTGGTTTCAAAAATTTATTACACTTAAATGTCAAAATACTGTGTTCTTTTGCTAAGGAATATATTAGCAATTTCGCCCTTAACTGAGATTCAACTTTGAATTTAGCATCATCAAAAATTTCCGCAAATACTATTTTCAACATTGCACTCAACTGATTCAGTTTTACAAAATTAATGAAAGCTAATTTGATGCATGACGAGCTTCTAAAATATATTATTGAAATAGATTATTGAAAGCTGTGCATGTCATCGTATTCAAAGAGAAGTGTTTTGAGGGTGCAGTTTATTTATTTAATCTTTTATCCTACTAAAAATAGATTCAACTGGACTGTAAATTTTTCAATCGGCTATCTTGAAAGCAGTAAATATTTTATTGCCGCGTGAGCAAGATATCATCTCATTGCAGCATTTCAATTCACTAATCTGAATTTGAATAATATGACAATATAATTGCTCCGCTCTTGTTTCACAATTATAAGCTTACTTCTCGGTTGCAAAGTCATAGTTTCACTTTACATAATTTTTGAACTCCCGAACACTCGAATATTTGCAATTCATAATATATTAGCATGGAAAATTAATAGATAGTTTAGATTTTGATTTTTCTAAATTGTTTTTTTAATTCAGTTTGCCAGCAGCTTCATAGAAAGTAGCTACATAAACTTCCATACATGTACATTGTAGTTTGTTGTTATTTCATTAACAACATAAAAGTGCACTGTCAATTCACAATTTTGGGGGCACTAATTTTTTTGGGTGCTTCTCCATTCATTTACATTTTTCATTTTAATATCCAGTTTTTTTAAACAAAAAATGCTACTGTAAAAGGTCATTTGCTCTTAAAAGAAGCTACTCATTTCAAAATCTCCTACATGTAATTGAGATTAACGTTTTCCCTTCTGTCAAAAAGTTCATGACGAAAAATCTAGCATTGAAGCATTTGTTGCTAGCTCTGTCGGGATTAACGTAGACATCCTTCAATGTTCTTGAACTTCGCGTTTCTCAGGAGTTTATCTTTATGCCTTTGATCAGAGAAAGTGAAACGCAACAACCGAGGAATTTTTGGTGTGATAAGTCCTATACGTTGTACCTGTACGATTGCTCCATCATCAAAATCCAAATCCACTTATTTTGCTATTTCCAAAACAGTTGAACGATCATGCTGTTCTCGATCAGAGAGAAAACCGTCAATCTCCTCAACATCAGAAATAATAACGTTAATGATTTTAAACATTCGATCATCAATTTCTTTAAAAAGCGAATAAGGAAGCTCAGATGCTAGCGACGAAAGACACTGCTGTACTTCCTGCATCATGCTTTATCATGCTTAGATAAGGTAAGTTTGATCTCTGACATATTGGTCTCGATGCTTTCAACGCGTCTGCTCACCATGTCGAATACTTCTGAGATTTTAGATAATTCAGTTTAGAACGTATTAATCAAATCAACTTTGCATGTATCTGAAAGATACTTGACATCTGACATGGTAAGGTTATTTGTCGCGATGTTTGACCTTGTTTTTCTTAAAGGTGGAGTTGCCGTTGCCATGACCCAACCAAACCGTTCCAAAGAAAGATATTTGCGACGCAAATGAAGCAGTTAAGATTTGATCCGAAAGCCAAAAATTGATAGCTAGACACAGACTGAGTCAATAAGTCAATAAATGTTTATTTCCAAAACTTTTGGAAAACAATTGGAGGACATTCAATTGCAACACATTGAACACAGTGACACACATAGGAAAAAGGTAGAAAAAGAGTGCGTGCGGTCAATAACAGAGAAACAATTTGTATTTCTCATACGATGGTGAAAATCATCCCAGCAGCCATTTTATTATCGAATATAATGCTTACTAATTCAAATTATTAATTGAAGTAGTCATAATGAGGACTGATGGCGTTCTCCAATCCGCAAGTGTACAGATGCAATGCGACTGTAACCATTGGATTGATCAGTTCTTAAAAGAACTCAATGGAACTTTCTCGTGGCAACGAATTAAAATTGATCAGCTTTGGCGCAATATCTGGTAAAAGTGGAAATCTTGAGATTTGTACACTACTCATTCTTACTGTTAATATACTAATACCATAGATTCCAAACATTGTCGCATACATGTTCAAAACAGACGTCTAGTATACCTTGCCGACTACAGATGCTGGTAGTGGAAATACAATAGGACAATGATTATCACAGGTTAAGGAAATTAAAAATGGATATTATTAAACGACAGATCGATGGATAAAAATTGGAAAAGTGGAGGTAAAACATGGAAATACAATGATGCTACTACACCGATTCTGACACTACACATAGTGGATAATGGTAATAGTGGATAAGTGGAAAGTCGATATAGGAGGCAAACAATAGAACTACAATGACACTCCACTACACCGAAAGCAATGAAATTATGCACACTATACCTAAGGCTACACATAAAGGAGAGGTGAATGAACTTTTGATCCCTTTTTGGATGTTATTAGTTATTTCTTTGGAGATCAAGCGCGCGTTGTTTGTTTTCTGAAGAAACTTAGTGATGACTTTTATATTTTCGGAATCAGATTATTCATTAATTCATGAAACTCAGTTATGTTAGCGCAATAACATAACACAGGTGCTATTTCTTGTCGAATTTTCTTGTCGAGACGCTCTTCATACTTCAGTCTATTGTTAAAACTCCCTGTAACGACATCTAATTTATGATTTTTTGTTCTAAATTTCAGGATGATGTTGATATCGTTGAAGTCAATATCAAAGTTTAGATATGTTTTCATATTGTTTTCAAACCGGCACAATTCTAAATAACTCAAACCAGAATGAAAGAAAATTGGCCTCCGGCTTTCACAGGAATCGTGTATTCTTGGAAGTCCGATTTTTCGCCTTCTTCGACGGGGACTTGAAATGACTCGCATTTCAAGTCCCCGTCGAAGAAGGCGAAAAATCGGACTTCCAAGAATACACGATTCCTGTGAAAGCCGGAGGCAAATTTTCTTTTTCATCTATACCACTCCAGGGATGGCCGAATTATCGAGTTTATGTCAAACCAGAATGACTACCGTTCGCTGTGACAATCCATTTTTCTATAACATAATGAGTTAACCGTGTTTTTGCAACTTTTGAATATGACTTTTTATCAGCTGTCAACTGATCATCTCATAATTTTGATAGATTAAGTCTTATGAGTAATTGCTTCATTCGCCAGCACCATGTATACCTACTATGATATCCATTTGAAATTATAGCCAAATGTAACTTATGGTATGCCTTCTCTATCAAACTTCTTACATCAGTCGTGGTTATTTTTATCCAATGAAATAATGCTGCTTTATAAAACTGACAATCCATAGGTTGTATTCCAAATTCGACAATATGACAGTCAGTAGTTTGGTGTAGTCTGCTTTAAATGATAACATCTTTTATAAAATTGAAACTGTATCTAAGCTGCTCGCATTCTAGCATCTTTACGAACTCGACCATAGTCACCGCGAAAGAGACCGATGAATAATGCTCCGTTGGTAGAGGACCCCACACAGTTGATGGATTCCAACGGCACAACGACGCGAAGCACACAGACGAAAACTGGAGGAAAATTCACCCAGGCAAACCGATGACAGCTCACTGACATCAGCAGTTGACGACAGAGAGTGTGGCTCTCGAAGTAAGTGTGCGGCGGTGTGCCATACCGCTAAAGCTTTCCTCATGCATTGATAACCACAATAAATTCCACTTTACTGAGCACCTTTTGTTCACAGACCTCACATCAATTAGCATCGAGCAGGAATTATTATCATAAAAAATCCCCTAGATACAGATAATGCAGAACAAAAGCTTTTCCGAGCATAGCCTACCATCAAAAATAGTTTCTGTTTTCGAACCTTGTTTGTATGTCAATTCATCGAAAGAGAAAACACAAAATTAGCTTATCATTCGTTTACAATGCTCTACACAATTAATGATGAAATGTAGGTAGACTTGAAAACTTCATAATTCTTACTTTAAATCATTGTATAATTATAATCAGACTTCGATGCTATGTTCGCCTGAAATATTTCCATTTCAAATCGTAGCGCTTCATGTCAACAATTAAGAAGATCAAGTGGTGTTTTGATTTAAAACCTCGCTTTCAGCTCACAATAAAACGAATTCGAAGAGTGGCTGAATTAGTCCAACCCTACCCATGAAGATGTTGCTCATTTTAATAGGGTCAAAAAGATATAGGGGAGACTGGGGTGACATGGCACATTGGTCCTCCTGAAGATACTTTTATGCTAGACAGTACGGCTAAGCTTGCAAACAGTGGTTGCGGCCCAGACAACTTACCTTCATGGGGTTTTTTGGGTCGTTCGCTGAGATATTATCGTCTGCGATTATCCATTTACTTCACTCAGGTATTCAAAGTGGATATATGCCTCTATGTCTAAAGGTGGCACAGCTGACTCCGATCCCTAAATGTTCTAAACCTGTTTCAGTGTCGGACTTCCGTCCAATTTCTAAACTGCTTATGTTATCAAAGATTTTTGAACGTATAGTATGTTCGAAATTTATAATGCGTATTGTAAGCACTTTTTTTGGCGAGCGAAAAGTCATGTTGCTCACCAAAAGTTATCATAGAATTCTGGATATTAAGTCGCGATAAGTACGATTACTCTCCATTGATCTATGCAAAGCATTTGATAAGGTAACCCACGACGTTCTAATGAATGCGTATCGATCATTTTCTCTTTCTCCTTTCATTGTCAAATGGATTTTTAGCTTTCTATCGAATCGTTTCCAACGTGTGATCTTCAATAATGCCCCGTCTGATTGGATGTCAATATATGAGTAGAATGGTATTCCTCAAGGAAGCATATTGGGGACAATTCTATTTGCTCTATCAATTGACGATCGTCATCCTGTTTGTGTTGACTCCTCATTGATAAAATATATAGATGATCTCTCCTTTTTGCATTTCGTTCGTTTTTCATGTGATGATAAATTGCATCCAGAGTGAGAAAATGTACAGAATTGGTCTGTACGTAACCACTTGCTTGTAGATGTGTCCAAGTGACATGTGGTTAATGTCATCACAAAGCCTAACTTTGTTCATCGTACGTAATTTACCCATGATAATACCGTTATCGAGGAGCTTGTTTCTTTCAAATTTCTTGGCGTTACTTTTGCCAAAGATATGAAATGGAATTGTCATGTCGATTACATCATTAAGAAGACTTGTAAACGAATCTTAATGATTCGGAAACTTCGCAGTTCGCTTTGTCCTGCGCATTTGATGATTCGATGTTATACCGCATTTATCGCTGATTGTTTCTTTATTGCTTTCCATGTTTTTGTAATTTGCCTGAATACCTATTTAAAAAAATTTTGCGGGTTGAGCGCCGTATCTTCAGAATCAGTGGTGTTTCTGTTGACTCCAACGTACCCTTTGACTGTAAGTGTGCGCTCTTGTGAAAAGCTTATCGCCAACATAGTGTCTCATCCTGATCACCTATCACGTGAATTATTTGAAACCAGACCCTCAATTCGTATAACTCGTCATTCAAGTTCCTTGCACCGTCCATTTTGTAAAACGAATCATTTTGGCTCCTCTTTCGTAAAATGCTGTAAGTAAAATACTTTTTTTAAAATATCTGTGATCATTGCCATCTACCATGTAAATTTGATCTTCAGTCTTCTATGTATTGGCGAAGTGACTTTGTAGTGCTCTCACGGAATTGTATGTTTGAGACAATATAGAGCATTCTATTAATTCTTTTCATTAGTTGTAGGCCCCATGAAGTCACAAAATCAACTGAAAAGAAATGAGAAATATACTCATCTGTTTGCGGATTTATTTTTTCCATCTTAAGATGATAGGAACACTTTTGACTGAAGCATCATATATAAGCTCTTGTAATCAGCCTTCGTTGTTATGATCAGTCAGGCACTATGAATCAGTTACTCTGAAATTGATAACTCCTCACCAATCAACCAAATACCGAATACTGAATTGTTGCTGCTTATGTCTTATGCGAGGATGAACAAAAACCCGGATAAACAGCTTTTTGGAGTTTGATATAATTGATATAATTATTATATATACTATATTATATAGTAAAATATATATAATTAGTATACAGGGTGGCGCACGTAAAACGCCGGGTTTTAAACTTTTATTACTCCTCAAATATTCATCCGATCGTCATGAAATTTCGACTCATACTAGTTTGGAGTATAAGATTTATGATGATTATACCTGTTGTACTGAGAATTGTCAGAAAATTCTGATTCTATTGACCGAATGACATGTAGTAAAATTGACATATCAGCAATGTATCTTAACATGTAAAATTAAATGATAAACTTGTCCCTTTATTTCCCCCACGTCTTTATCAATAATGACCAAAACGAATTAAGGTAAATGTCATAGAAAACATTTATTAAATGAAAAACATAAGAAAAAAGTGTTTGCAGTCATCGAACTTCAACGTGTCCTCCTCCATTCTCGAGGACGGATTCGAGTCGCTTTTGGTAGGCCAGAGCAGTTTCTCGACACATCTCAGTTGTCACTTCTTGAAGAAATGCTTGCATGATGCAGTCCTTCAGGTCTTGCATGGATGTTGGCCGTGTATGGTAGAATTTTCTGACAATTCTCAGTACAACAGGTACTATAATCATCATAAATCCTATGCTCCAAACTAGTATGAGTCGAAATTTCATGACGATCGGATGAATATTTGAGGAGTACTAAAAGTTTAAAATCAGGCGGTTTACGTGCGCCACCCTGTATAATTGATATAGTTGATATAATAACTTACGTTCTCAAAACATCCATCTACTCGTCAGAGACACATGTTAAATTCTTAATTGAAAGAATGAAAAATATCTCCAATCTATTTATTTGGCTGAGGAGATAGATTTTTAGTAAATTATGACACAATTTGCATTTTCCTATCTTCTTCTGAGCAATGCTACAACAAAAAAACGTGTGAATTTCATTATTTCACTGTAAAAATTTGCTTCAAAGACAAGCATCCAAAACTTGGTCAAATAGTTTACGATTCAATTTCAATACAGAATGATAAGTAATTCCGTGTGAAATTTGATTAGAATTATCGGTTTTCATTCCCTCTATAACATACCGGAAGAATAAATCGTTCTGTTCAGGATTAAGCTTGTAATCACAAACAAATTTACAGCAGCTTTTTTGCGTATGCTTTTATGTTGATTAAAGAAGATCGACGATGTCACCGATTATATTCGCGTCATATACAAAGCTAACATTTAGTTCTTGGCCTCGCACTTACATGTTTTAAAATCCAATTTTTGAAGTGAAATTCAGCAATGTCAGATGAAGCTCAACGTCGGCTGTGGAGAGATTGAAAGCAGAAAACCATAGGAAAGCAATCTGTAGCAACGAGATTTTCAGTTCTGGTGAGCTAATGAGCTTTGATGATTTTTTGCCTGGGCATGAAGACCGTGTTACCACCCTATTGCCGAGCAATTATGTCCTTTATGATTTAATGTATCACGTTTGCTACCAAAATCCGCTATAAAGTATTTTATATTGCTAACTTTATTCATGCGCAATTTTGCGCTAGCTGAATAGTAAACTCTGAGATATTGAAGCGATATTCGGACGCATTTTGATATAAGAAATATTAGAACATAGACATGTCATTTGTGGCTTGCTGCTAAGCCTATCCTTAGTCACACCCTGTCGCAGTCGGCTTTGAAATAGAATGCCGCAGTAACAGACACGCGCATTTTTGTAGGGTTCCTCTTACACTGTCCACCTTCACAATTACAAGGCTAATATTTGAATGTCACCCTTTGGGCAAAGCATGGCCTGCGATATTGCGATATTCCGATAGTGTCGGGGCTAAAATCCATACCCGAAGCGGCAGCGCGCTGGTGGATCTCAGTGAGTAGTTCGCGCTCTAACACAATGCGCTACACATGATCGCATACATGCGCTATACTCAATGTGTAAACTCAACGTTCGAGATGTGGCTCTCTTTTCAGTAATTTTGTTTGTAAATGGTCATTTCCTTTGTGATAGGTAGGCCTATGAAACTTGCTGTACACATGCAAGCACGTAGTCATCATATGCCTAATAGGAGGTGCGAGCTCGTCTCCACCGCGGACTTCGGTTCGATCCTTACGTCCGGGGAGTGCGCTCGGAGAATCAAGGGTGTTGGTGTCTTGTATTGACTTTAGATATCATATACCTAATTTACTGCATACTTATATCTCCAGAGCACCAGCTGTCTCGAATGCAGTCTTCTTAAGAGTCTTCCTTTTGTCGTAGAGTGCAGTGAGTGCGATTTATAATGTGAGGTCATGAAAAAGTATATGAAAGAGTCAAGTTTATTCCAACGCTAAATTAGGCGCAAACATCCTATTGCAGGCCTCACAGTGATCAGCATTCACTGTCTGTCCTACGCCTGCAGACTTCAATGCATTTGTAATTAAATTAAATAAGAATGTACTTATATCATTTTTTATGCTAAAAATTTTGTAGAATTGAATGAACATTCAAGGTTTTCTGATATATCATAAGTGAAAATATTAATGCAATTAATCATAAAGTAAGTATATGTAGGTAGAGTGTCGACTCAAAAAAAGTATCTGTATAAAGTGAAACTTTTATATCAAAAGATTCAGTTTTTTGAGGAGATTACGTTCCTGCTGTCCCAAAATTATTTTAGCAGTTTTTAGAAAGCTGAAATTTTTCAAATTATTTCTGTATTTATATGCTACCGAGATGACGTCCTCTTTATAAGTACTGTGAAACAAGTTGGATCAAAGGAATGAATGTTTGCTAACAAGCATCACACGTAAGCGGAAATTAAGCTGATGATTAAGAAATTTCATGAGCTGCATTATGATGGAAGTCTTCATGAAAAAGTTGAGATCTGATTTTGCTTTCTCGGCTGAAATTTCAACTTTTCAATTCAGTTTTCACCGACATGATTTTGTGATTCACTAAGTTCGATCCTTCATTGCTTGAATCTGAATAGTGATATGGACCCATTTACATCTTTCAAAGTTAATTGAAATCATTGTCTTGATTCCGATATTTTTGCTCTACCAGTGGCAGCTTGTTCATGATATGATCACGCTTAAGAATTGATTCTCTTGAGGATCATCATGAAAGCAATAGCAGGTCATCGAGTTGCAAGACAATGACAATCTGTAAAATAACATCATTTCCTTCTGCATTACTGTCATGATCACTCAATTCCGTGGTAATTTCTTCAAAACTGCAAAAATTTGCATTTTGCACATTTGGCAACCATACAAACTGTACCCCCCTCGAGTTCAATTAATAAAATCGAAAATGTAAACACATTGAGGGTTTAATAAATGCGGAGTTGCCATTCTACCTAGTATACTTACTTACTCTATGCAAATAATGCAAAAGCGGTTGAACATTTCGAGACTTCGATATCGAAACATTTCTGTACAAAAGTCACGTTTTTTTCAAACACAACTTGGCTTTATTCGGAATTCAAGGGATTCGGTTGCATACTTGGCAATCAAATAACCTTTCCTTAATCTTTATAAATGTATTTTCTACAAAATACTTTCGCTCATGTACGAGTATGCAATGAATAGAGTGAGTATAAAGGGACAAAGTTCCTTTCGACATTTTCTGAGTAATATTTGTCCCATCGCGGCTGTCATATCGTGAGATTATCGTGTGAAATCATATCAGACATCTATGAACATTGTACACACGATGACAATATTTACAAACCATATTAAATAAACTTTTATCAAAATGAAAAAAATAAACAAAAAATTTATAAGATAAAAATGAAAAAAAAAAATTTAAATAAATAATACTAAACAGCAACAATATAAAAGGGAGATAAAACACAGTCAATCAGACATCTATCACATGGAATTCTCACAATAACTGAAATGGCCCAAGTATCCCAATCAAATTGGCATGGTTTTCCGCTGATGAAGTTTTGTATAAATATTGACTGAGTAAAATGCCTGGGGACAATTTATGGCATCAGTTGCAAGAATTTTGTGTATTATAGTACACTGTAATGGATTTTCAAGTCACGTTTTGAGAGAGAGAACTTTTAATGAATGTTGAACATCGAATTGAATAAATGCTTAACCTTTCATTGCTCTAAATGATTAAATGGTCAAAGCCCGCATAGATTTGAGTCTAATAATATAACTTTTCGTCTCTAACTCTAAGTCTGGATTGAATGAAATTTAACCCTGGCCCCAATGGGGTTCTTTTCCTTTAATTTCGCTGGGATCATCTTTCAACATTTTAAGATCATCCCTGGGCTAAGGTGAAGACAGAAGGAAAAAAAACGCCAATTTTAAAAACTTCCATTAGATCACTGTTTAAAATGGAAAATGGCAACAATCACTGACAAACCATGCACTAATCGAAAGATCTGGTCAAAACATGGTCCCGGTGGTTAATAAAATGATATCAGTCATCATGAGATTTCATCATCGTATTAAATGAGGTCAAAAGTCAAATGATTCAAACTTTCAGTTCAACTTAAATGGCGCTAAAATCGCACTTTTTAGTGTTTAGTTTCTGCAGATGAAGGAGCAATCCAATTTGGTGAACTTTTATCGAGACTCTGAGGATAAATGCAACATAATTCTGCAGATTTTGAATAATTGCTGATTTGTAGATGCAAAACTAAAAAAGTGCAGAAATAATAAAGAATAGAAATGCAAAAATAATAAATAATATAAAAATAATAAAATTCGCACTTCAAACCGCTGCTTGTCGACCACCCCTCCAACTGTTGAATCAGTGGGGTTTCTTTCATACGGTGAGCTCTGGGTGGATGGGACGCGGATAGACCCCGTGAATGCCATGGCCAACTTCGCTGCTCAACGGTCCTTTGATTTTTCTCAGACATTTTGTGGGGAAGCTCAGTGTCGTGCTTCAGCAAGGCAATAGTCCCATGCTAACCTGTCGTCTGCCCCCGACTCTCGCATTTGTTTCAGCCTCCTCTTTTCTGAATCAAACTCTCTACCGCTTATGCTCCTTCTTCTTACATGTATTTGTAGTATGGCGTGTTTCTTTTTGCCAATAGTGAGCTTTATTAAACAGCGTACGTGAGCATGCATACATCACTTGAGCTTCATGGAGTCGGTATGGATTTTTTCTTTAGATGTTTCCTGATGAATGGTAGGCCTACAAGGAGGCCTATATACATGTACATGCTGTCTGAGAAATCCTAGATTGAAAGACTAAGTGAACATTTGAATAGTAAAAATCACCAAACCGAGACACACCCGGTGCAGAGTAATTAAATAAAGTTACATCCGACATGCATGCTGAAAAATGGGAAAATACGTGAATAGCCATCATTTATCAAGAATCATCAACAGGCCTAGTTACATGCCTCAACTCTCTCAAAACTCCTTCTTTAATACACCGCCATGCTCGGAGTAAATTTGCGACACGCAATTATCATATTAAAATGATTTTGTCCGTTCCTTTTTCCGGAGAAATCCACCTTTTGAGAATCATTTTGTGTGTATTAACCCTATAGTTTGAGCTTCGATGGCCGGACTTATTCATGAGACCCACGCATATAATGGAATGATTTTGACATAAAATAGTTTAGAGGAAATTAGTTCTGATTGCGCATCTCAAAGACACGTCTTGAAAATACTATAAACTAGTCACAAAGACTTCCTAAAAATATTGTCTGAATGGATCATTTTGCTTTAACAATGTGGTCATACGTCCTATAGCCTCAATTTTCTGTTGATTTCACAAAACATTTTAAAATGTGAAGAGTGTGTTGACATTTGAGGATCAGTTATGAAAAGAAAGCCACCTGTTTTTGCTGGACGGATTTGATATAATTTCATGATTATTCTGCTTTGCGTGTGGTCGAGCAGTTTCTTGCATCTACATGTAAGTATGATATTGCAAAATAGTATTTTCAGTAAATCTATAAGAATTTCCAACAATTTCATAAATAAAGTGCTCATTGTTGCAATAGAATTATGTTTCTAAGAAATTGCGCGGCCACATACATCGTTAAATTTTCATGACATTATGTCAAATGTACATCCGTCCAAATTAAATGACAAAGCAAAAATAGATTGCATTGTCTCAGCCAAGTGCGAATAACTTAAATTGATCAAACTGAAATAGTAACAGATTCAAGAATTCTGAAATTATTAATCTTCGAAACAACGTATCCCTTGGGAGATCCATTCCAAAATCGACCTTAATTCTTACAGTGGAAGCCACTAATTGAAAAGCTAATTCAATGCTCAACGTTTTCACGTATTGTACAGGCAATTAATTAAATGATATCATGCTTGATAGGAATTGAGAGACATCTACAATTTCCTCTGTAGATGACAATTTATACATTGCTGAAGTCATAAACTCTGATAAATTGACGCGTTCTCAGAGCTACCGACTAATGGAAGGTAACTCATAATGAATGTTTCAAGCTTAAAATGATCGAATGACTATTCAGCAAAATTCCTTGCTTCAATTTTCCTTTTGACGTACATCAAATGTTGTCGGATTAGTCCTCATAACTAATGATATGCGATAAAAAACCATGGGTTTGACCTTTTGGTTGCAATAAATATCCAATCTATTGTTTGGCCCCATCTTATCCCCCCTACAATGCATTTGTTAAAATTACTCAAAACCTATAACAGCTGGGGACTCCAGTTTATGTGAATACAAATTTTTTCATATTCTGATGATCAATTCAAATTGTTGCCATTTTTCTTTTTAGCGGAAAATTGAAAACACTCCCTTGTAATGGCGAGACAAATAAAAACGCAATGTCTAAACCGCCCGACGTTTCGTCCGCCGCGGATTTATAGCTGGGTACCGTCTCTTATAAAATCGAACTTCGTTAGCAATAGTTACAAATATGTAGAAAATCGTTGTTCATATAAAAAAGATACTTTTTAATAATAATTCTTGCTTAAAGAATAGTAAATCTAAAATGGATCTAAAACTAAAAATCAACGGGTTCAACCCTTTCAAGTACCCTAACGTTAATAACCCTACGAATAGCAACCATAGCGTCTCTAACAAAATCAATTTAAAATTAAATTTCGTGTGCTACGCAGCTATCCATAAAATCAACAAATTAATCAAGAATTACGATTTACCTATCAGAGTGATAAATCAACCCGGGATCAAAATTAGCAACAATTTCAATTTCAGTTATACTGAAAAACGTGACTGCAAAGTTTGTCAAGCGCTTCCTAATGGGTATAATTGTAGCATGTGCTTTGCTGTATATCGATTTACGTGCAGATTATGCAATGAGTGTTACATTGGCTCTACGAATCGACCCTTCGGCGTCCGTTTTGCTGAGCATCGTAGAAGCATTGATACGTCTGGACAGTGCCATCTCAGATGCA
This sequence comes from Prostheceraeus crozeri, assembly GCA_907163375.1. NCBI lineage: Eukaryota > Metazoa > Platyhelminthes > Polycladida > Euryleptidae > Prostheceraeus > Prostheceraeus crozeri. The sequence continues at coordinate 663,438 of CAJQUW010016910.1, read as the reverse complement.
CTTTCTTTGCAATTTCTCAGAGCTGAAATTGATGAGTGGACATTAACGGAAAGACTACACTAGAGATTGGAGTTGGAGAATAGGAAAAAAATTGGACATCAACATCAAGAGAATTAACTGTATGCATGGGCTTTTCGACATTTTAAATTTTCCTGTGCATGACCATACAGTAAAACAAAGAAATCTAAACTTTTGGTTTTATCAAAATATTTTGGATGAAACGTAATCACAAATTACACGCAATTGCAATTTACTTAATTTGTTTTCAAACTTAGAATTGCCGGTTTTCACAAAATAATCGAGCTCTGACCGACTAAAAATTTCGAAGAGACCTTGACGAAGTTCATGTAAAAAGTGCAAATTTTTGCAAATAATCACCTTTTCGAGTTGCCAAGGTCACATCGATTTGGCAACTCGAAAAGAGCCTATGTTACATACTATCTGTTATTGATGTTTCGATGCAAAATTTCTATGGATTGTTATAAAGACTGAATGTTGGAAGCATTGTTAAGTTAAGTACGAGTAAATATATCAAAGCGGCAAATGACGTCAGAACTAAAGCTATATTGGTTTGCACCCATACAAATTTGGCTGTAGTGTCGAAGGACAGAGTGAATACGGTTCAACAGTAACAAAGAGAGAGACATCGCACTAGAATTTCCAGTCTAGCTTACGAAGCCTATACGAAGTCACCGAGGTCCGGTACATCACCAATTTAACGTTTCTCGTTTTTCATAATTTGCGATCCTTTGCAGGTAAGATGATTTGCATTATCAATTACTACTGATTGACATGATGCATGTACGTTGCTTATTTATGAATAACATTCTGTTCCGGACCTCTTAATGATCGGGATTTAATAATTAGGATTGAATAGCTTGATATAAAGTAATCTGGGATTCCATTCATTAATAAAGCATTTAATATAATCATGCCGTCTATATATAAGTCTTCACTACTATGGTTATAATTATCATAATGTGCTGTTTCGTGATTTAACTTTATTCACTAAAAAACATGAACCATTGATTGTCCTTTCCTTCCAGCATTTCACCCATAGTTTTCATCTTTTCATGACACTGCGACATCATTTGTGTTCCATACTATTTGCGCATTGTAATAACGCATGTGGATCCACATTTATGTGTTCTCACTCATCATTATTTGTGTATATCATCAGTGGCCTCATTGACTTAAGAATTTCATTGCTAATCATTTATCACCCAAGAAAAGTGTTTTCAATTTGAGAATAAACGTTCTGATATTCTGATACTCTTATCTATCTTATCTCCGCGCTTGGTCGGGTTTGAGCGTCCAGGATTTAACAGTCGAATCGCGATCGTCCTGACCAAGTTCCTGTTGATGACCTCATTAAATAAGTCAAGTAATTTGTATGCATATTTTGTAGAATTTCATTTCTCGCTTTAGCTCTCACACACCTGGTAGATTTTAGATAGCGTAATCCCGCTGTATTAGCTAAATCTGATATTTTGATTGGAAACAGACCTGTCCTCTTCTCATCTGAATGGGCAAACTGTTAAATAGAATCTTTTCAATATATAAAGTGATAAAGATATTTTTGAACAGAATGACTTACTCGCCAATTCGTTTCACATGAGGAGACGAGAACATTTGTTTGTCCTTCTATAATTTAATATCTAGACTTTTTAGGATATAATAATTTTCTCTGAATCATATTTTGAACTTTCCAAAAAAATGAGCTAGTCGTAAGCTTGCTTTTCTTAATTTTGCTACCTTGGCGCACTTTGCTACTTTGAACTGTTATTTGCTCCTACTGCTGGCGTGACTTTTACTAAAAGTAGTAGGTAAATCCATTTCATATAGCATTTTGGGAAATTTTTATCTTTTGAACTTTGCAACTTCGTTTTCTCTGAAAATTTGCATATATGTTCAATTTTTCACGCTGAATCCAAAAATCATTATAGTGGCGATCATACCAAATGAGCATTTTTTACAGGTTTTGTATTTTTTACTATATATTACCAAGTGTCTATCTGACCGATAATTTTGTGGACTCGGTCAATTGGACATTTTGGCCATTTAATGGGATTTTGAAAACGATAATCATTGTCTTTTCAAACAAAATTTCGTATGTATGATTATATTGTGGTTCTTGATAATTCTGTGAGTTTTCATGAGATCCGGATGAAAAAAGTGGTTTCAGCAAAACAATTTGAAATTTTGAGAAAAATCGAAAAAGTCTGGTTGAAAGAACACAGGTTATTTTTTTGAATTCACAATTGATCGATTGTGATGATCCATAGTTGATATCTTCTTTTTGATGCGACAACTAGGTTCACAAATGTTGTATTTTGTCGGTAAATGTGCACCGGTCAGAAAACAAAAAAATGGTATTGGTCAGAAGACAATTTTTGGAGGACAAAGGCCAATTGAAAAAACATCCCATCAATGTAAATGCAATCGTGAATTATAGTCGGGTTAAAACTACGGTTCGTGCGCTTTCTCATGATAGATAACTTCATATGTATAATTTAAGTAGATCACAACGAAATTTCTTCCCGATGATAGAGTATCTATGCTTGGAACAGGCATTTTTGGCATTTTTTCTGCCTTGAGCTACATTTTTCATGAAGAAAACTTTGTTAGATTAATTTGAATATATCATGACCGAAAAGAGGAGATTCTGAGGATCAAGATGAAAAATTATGAAAATCGGTCCAGAACTAAAGATTTTACAGACAAAAGACACGTTTTTTGACAAATGTTGTTATATGAAATGGATTTACCCTAGTGTGTGATTTTCATTTTGAAACAAATGTGCAGAAGTGCTATGCTCTTTATTATTGCTGAAATTTATGTATATCCTTGATAATAGTCATTTCTCAATGTTCCTATAACATGTATATGCAGTATGATGACGAGAGGTCAATTGTGGAAATCCAGGTACGACTATTTGTAAGTTGGCTGCGACATCATATTTTCTGTGACTTGCTTGCAAGTCATTTTCAGATGTTAGTGCAATTATTTGAAGAGCTGAACGCATAGAATAAATAAAACGTTTTCATAATTTTACATTGAATTAGAATCTCCTCACAATCATGTGCAAATAATCGCAGCTGTTTCGTATGATCCATCACAAGATGTTCAAAAAAGTTGCAGTGATTGCTAATGTGAAGTTTCTCAAAAAATATGAAAACGTGCATGTAGATTTATTTTTCACAAATAAAATAAAACAATTAAATATTTTACCTTAAAAATCAAACTAAATTGATATTATACTTTGCTATCAATTATGCATGTAGCTCTACCAATGACAATTAATTGCTCGTGAATCAAAATGCCATTTCATCATCACTGATGGTAGGTGGATGTGAATTCAACAGTCGACAGCATTAATTTCGCACCATAGTTTGTGACGAATGAGTTGGAACATATAATTTGCCAAACAGCCATTTTAAGGAACTTTTGGCATGATGGGAAAATGAAAATCGTTGTGCAAACGCCGGACGGAAGATCAAAGCTGCAGCTTCTTCCGATTGTAATTGTAATTTTCTGACCAGGTCTCCATTCCCATCGCTCCTAGTCAGGCCGAGACGTTGGAGGTTCAGGAGTTCAGACTCATCTTATTTAAATAAAGACTGATCGATTGAATTTACATTTCAAATTACGCAATTTATCAAAACTTTAAAGTCACTATAATCATATTAAATCATAGCGATTTCTGAAGCTTTAATATAGATTAATAGTGCCCTTCGAATATACTAGATATCACTTTCCAGTGCTTCCAACCGCTGTGATAAATGCTTTGTTGTACTATTACCCAATTACAGCTAAAAGTACATGCTATGTATTAATGTAAGGTATATATATATATTATATTCTGTTTATATCTGATATAATATTCTTATTGAAGATAGGATATACAGTGTTACGCATACATTTATGGCTGATATTTCTATATCATGATGAATTATGGTGAGATCCATTTCGTCATCAATGAAATGACGAATTTATGAAATCCTTCAAATCCTTTGAATTTTTGAAATCTTTAAGAAAAATCATCATAATTGCTTGACTGCTCACATTTCCTACGAAGAGAAACAGAAAAGTTATATGAAGCAGCAACTGCTGCATCCAAAATGGATGTGAGTCGTCAGCTAAGCGCTCTCCGTCACCGAGATTTCGACTCATTAAGCTCAGTATTTCTCAGGATGGTGGGTCCGAGCAAAATTTCTCAGTTTAGCAAAGGAAGTGAAGAACAAGACCTTCAATCCTTTAGGAATCGAAAAGCATAATAGGATAGTTTTACACAATAGGTTGAGAGTGAAAAGATTGCAGAAAATTCTGCCGGCTTTGGTGGAGTGATTTTCATGAAAGGCTCACGGAAAATGTTTCCTGCATTCTAAGCAGAGTTCCTGCTTGTCCACAGTACACTGTATAGCAATTGTCTAAGACACTTCAAATCAAGAAAGGCCTAATTTGTTGTAAATCTGAAAGAAAGGAAGCTGTTTCTTCACTGTAAAATTCAACAGCGGCATGATCAGACACTTTTCAGTGGATAGGCGTTTCCTGCTTTAATCTTGTTGAGTTAATATTGGCGCGTACGATCAAGAAGTCAGTAACGAATCCGCATTATATCATAGAAATCTAACGCTACGCAGTCGGCCAACCAAAAGTCTTCGCTTGATGAAGACACTTCCCGCCAATTGACAAAGACACAAGTCGACAGCGAGTCAATGGTTGCCAAGCTTCACTTAACAACTGTCGAATACTTCATAGGCCTGGACCAATCATAATGTGAGGCGCTAGTTGCCACATTGTAAAGAGCTTGAGTGAGTGCCGGAGATAAAAATCAAGTCCATCTCAGTGGGTTTACTTGTGAGGACAGCAACAGAGGCGTAGAGCACGGATCTCCCATCTTACCATGCATTCTGCCACACTTTTCTCTCTCGTCATCGTAGGGTTTGCTTGCATTCTTCCTGAACTCTGTTCAGCACTTTCCTTAGACAATCCTGGTGATGCAGACGAAGACATGCGAGTACAGAGGAGGAGGTTGTCTGGATTCAAACGGTGGAAACCACAACGATTTGGCAAACGAACATTCCGAGGAGAAAGCAGCAGTAAGTATTCATCTCATTTAACAAAGTCATGTGTTCACTCCATAGTAGACTCCGGTAGGTTTTTTTGGCGGATGCCGGATGGTGTCATTGCAAATTGCTCCTTCCGGCAGCCCCTATCGATCAGCGTTTCTTAACTTTTTGCTTACATTTTTTCGTGAGAAACCTCGATTAGATAAAGTTAAAAGACATAGGGCCTTGATATATGCAGAGTCCCGCGAGGCAGAACTCCTCCAACTCACGGGGTGTGAACAAAAGCGCAATCCGGGTTGGACAAGACCCCTTCAATAAGACTGCAATAAAGTGCACTAGCACATTATACACACTGCCATCGCCCAGCGATGTGCATGGATAACTTGACGGTGTGTTCAACGCAATTTCCATGTATTATCGCGTGCACGTTGAAGGTGAAATGCAGGATGGGGATGCTTCACAAATTACTTTTCAGAACTATCTGCAGATTGACATTGTATGAAGCCGATTCATAAGTGTAAGCTGTACAAAACATAAGATGATTCAATTACCGTTCCGATAGCATTCTCAGCTTTGCCACATTGACTTGTATATATTTGGACTGCATCTGATGATTTCTGTTGTGTAGGTTAGGAATGTATTGTGCCTGACGCAATGGTAGGCAGACACGTGCCATTCTGTAACAAAATCCTGAATTAGCTTGACAAAGGATGCACGAAAGTAGGACGGAATGCTTTTAAGCGATTGTAATGACCTTAACATCGTCTTGTAAGTAATGGGGTTTAAGATGCCTTTCTATACTTAAGTTCATACCCAGTAAGAGCATTTTGAAGTGCACCTCTGTCGCTCAAAGAAGAGATCTTTTTTCCTCAAACAATAATGCACATAAACAATGACATTAGTTATGCGCGGAAATAATTTTCTTTCTATTTCCGCTTCTATTTCTCTTATATAAATATCTGCTGCCAGCTGCAAAGTCTCAAAATTTTAATTGAAGTGACTCAATGTCATGAGTTATTTCCCCCGTATTACTTTATATTATCTATCCCGTATTTTGCGATTTGTATTCTTTCTGAAATGTAAACACTTATCATTATCATTATAATTCTGAAAAGAATATTGGCGAGCCCTGTGAAGACATTGCGAACCACATAGATTTGATGATAGATTTTTGTTGATATGATTGGAATATGATTGATTGATATGACCGTAGTGATTTATTCAATCGATAATTATTTTAGTATTCCGCTACCAATACGAATAACGATATTGTATTTTGGTGTAATTCATTCCATGCCTACTGGAAAATGTCACATAGATGATGTATGTGGTTCATAAAGAGATTAATTTGTCCCATCATCATCAATACCACCGAATTCTAGACACGACTGGAAACTACAAAGTTTGTAATGCAAACGTAATCTCAATTTAAAATAATTGCTGGTGACTATTGAAAAAAACAGACTTTTAACTGCTTCTGCAGTGTGAGGTTCAAGGCAAATCTGGATATTCCAGATAATAGAAGTGCATCATGTAACTGAAATGCTCAAATGAGTTCCATGATGTACTGTATACAGTGCATCAGATGCAGTACAGTGCAGTGCAAAAGATGGAACAAATGTGAAGGAGTTTATAAGCAAATAAAATAGCATATAAAATTAATGAATGAAGTTTTGACATCACCACTCTACCACCGTGACTTTGGACGGATGACTTTCCTGCTGACCTCCAATTGCCTTTTCGAGGCTCGACCTCTGAACGAAACGATCACCAGGCCAAACACCTAGCCACAGTGCCACAGCGACTACTGCACTTCTATCTAAATGCAGTTCAATGAATCCATAATATCTTCAAACATTGGTCGGCCGTTTCCAGTGTCTCTATAGAATGTAGAATACGCTTAGAAAACGCTTTAATTTATTAAGTAGTCTGTCGATTAATGAAATGATATTATAGACTTAAAATGAAATTGTCATGTAAAACACTTTTCAGACTTATGCAATTCAAGGTGTGCCGATAGTTAAAATCTAAATTTCCTTGGTGTAACTTTTGATTTTACTCTGAAATGGTCTGATCACATTCACCTGATGTCAAAGAAAGCTTCTTCGCGTATGGTTGTTCTCAGACAATTAAAGCCGTTTTTATCCAAGTCTGACGCGGCGGTGTTGTTTGTAAACTTGAACTCGGCAAATTCAAATGTGCTAGAAAAAGTGCAGAGAAGGTCGCACCGCATCATTTGCGGTTCCTCCTCGCAGTGAGACTGTAGCAATTTTATCCCTCTTGAATACAGAAGAATATTCATCGGCATGAATATGTTTAACGCTATACTGAATGACACTGATCATCTACTGTTTCATTCTATCCCTGAAAAATTACCATTTTCACAAAAACTTTGTATGCCCTACTGCTTCTCTGCTTTACGCAGTCATAGCTACATTCCAACTATGACACGTCTTGTCAATAACAACTTCTCTGTTTGATTCAAATATATGTCTGCTGTAGCTTTTATAGTTTGTAAGTCTCCGCAATTTTTTCACTTTCTTGCTATTTAACTTTGTTACTTCTCTCCTTTTGTGTGTGTGTGAAATGTGCGTTTTTGTGCAATGCCTCACGATTCTCATTACTGAGGCTTTATTATTACTATTATTATTATTATTATTAAAAGATAGGTGACTGGTAGGAATATATTGCTCTATCAGTTGAGATGCAATTTAGTACGACCGAGTAAATTGGTCGGATTACAGCATCGCACATCAGCTGTCATTGTAATTATAATCATAGATAAAATATTTTGCTACAATCTCACTTCTATCATTTATTGGTCGGGATATAGTAAGAAATCAAATTCTATCAAGATCCTGAAGGTAAATCTCACTACACAATTTACAATATTGACGAAATATATTATTGGTTGATTAATCTACCATGTGAAAGTGTGTGTCGAAGCATTGACAGCAGTTTTGAATAACTTCTTCAGAATTATGGATGGCATATACAGTATTTTTGGTTAATGTCTGAACGCCTTTGAAACATCATCAGTTTTAACAATTTGCAAGGTAATTTTGATTGCCTATAGATAAAATACCAGAACTTAGAAGAAGCGAAGAAATTGAACCATTGCTCCCATTTCATTTTTCTTATAATTTCGTTATCTTTTTAATAAAGGTAGTGAATGTTTTTGCTATTAATTCCTAAGGTTTTTGCTTGGTAACTTAGTATTTTGTGTTGTCGAAAAGCTCCTGATAGCAGTCTGAGTGTTATCATAACAAAAGGTCACAGCGTGATCTGGAATTTCAACTATCAAATTCAAATATCACCTCTCATAAGAACCTACTGGACATCCTTTGCTGTACATAGAATAAACTGATGCTGAGTTAGCAAAATTCCACGTAGAGACCTGAATAGCCGCTTTTTAATCCAATATCAGGAGTCATCTGCAGACGTAGCTCACATCTCTCACCACAGCTCCCTATTTGAACATGCTACCAAACTCGAAGTAAACATGATATTAATTAATGGAGAAATTTGAAGTTACCTTGTGCTAATTGCCTGTATCCTTGCTGCTTCTAGCCCTGACACTCGCAAGCAAGAGTGGGACTTCATTGACAACTGAGTTATTGGAAAAGACACGAGGGCTTAGTTCAGGGGTACGCTTGAGCGAAAAGAAATGCTGATATGTAGGCCATAAAACTGTCTAAATTAGAGAGTACACGACCTTTGTTCCATAATCATTAAGACTTGTAGATGGAACTATGACTTCCTTCTGCTCGAAACATAAAAAGGTAGCAATCAATTCTTTTGGATTTACAAATGTCACAATATCTTACGCAGAAAAAGAGTAAAGATAGATATATCGCATTTTCTGATAAACCAATTAAAATGATCATGCGCTTTTGCTTGTGCTAAGATTACGTCATTTGTATTGCTCAAAATTTTGCTCATATTGCTTTGATAACCACATTCAAATTTACCGTCGTTTCATGGGCCTACTGTGTACATGAGCAGCTAAGCACCTCTAACTAAAACTTAACTCAAAGTTATTTGATTGGAAAGCAGTCAGTAAATCAGGCTACTCGCGATGTTTTACAATGTCTTCGGTGATCAAACAAGCAGAAGCACTTTAAATTCCCCACTATTGAGCTACGTGCATCTTAATTAGAATGGTTGCCGATTTTAACGGTGAAACATCTTCCTCAAGCTCGACATTATGCTGATGGCATACATTTTTATTGTCTGATACAGTCAATTCCTTTACGGAACGCTATGAACACTTTATTTAACGGCAGCAAAATCTAAATTCGAGCCATGATTTGATAATAAGTTGGAAAAAGTTTGATAAATTTCTCTAAGTTATTCTGAGAAAGTCATTGAGTATCATAGCTTGTCAAGAAAATATTTCAATTTAATGTTGCTCAAATGACCTCTCTGATGCTCCGACTTGCTTGCCCATCCAATACTTTGACTAAGATCTCAAAACTATAAATGCAGTTTGCCTACGAGTTTATGGAAGGACATTGGAGAAATTTGTCACTGAGCGTAATCAGAATGAATTGCTTGTAGGCACATTTTAATTCGATGTTTCAAGCAGTCATTTAAGTTGTTTGAACGTCTAAGCATGAATTTTATGACAGAGACAAATCAAACAGAGAAATAAGAAGATCAAAACTAAACAGATATCATCCTTAGTTTGAGTCTGATCCTTTGTTAGGAGAAATAAATACTGAATATGTAGAATTTTGAAATCCAAAGTGAGAGAGTGAGTATTTCAGTATCAAGTTTCAATCGCGTGCTTAATTTGAGGATATCTAACACTCTATCTACAAAGCATTTTCTATATTTCCCGGACTAAACAAAGAAAGCGAATTCACTTCTGCTTTAAAAAGTGAGCCATGTAGCTGCAATCTGTAAAACTACAATATTTCAGCAAAAGTTAAATCACTGACTCAGAGAATCCATTTTAATGAATAGTAAATCATGTACACGTCACAGAGTAAGGTACCAAGCATAGAGTAAGTATACATATGCGACTCTATGGTACCGAGGTTGAATTCGGAAAAGTGAGTGGGTAATTCAATGGACCGCATTCGAATCTGATGACACGAGAAAGTCTGTCGACATGGCTATGTAATCATTATTCTAGTTACAGCATACTATTACATTTCCAATATTATTCCAGATTTTTATAGCTGATATGATGAGTCATGACCACTCCTAGATGTATATGTATACATTACATTTCTAGGAGTCTATGGTCACAGCATCATCATCTACTGCACGGTCATGAGCATCGAAAACAGTCATAGAACTTTGATAAGCAATATGAATGCAGCTCATTAAAGATTTGAGGACACATTAAGGTAGTACATATAATTATATGCACTTTCTTCAAGTCGTCTTGGTTTTAGTTTACAATGTCATTTTAAGCTTCTTAAAGTTGCAGAATTACATCCACAGAATTAGATTGTGGATGTTTGTTAGTATTTTTTAATTGCGTCTTTCAGTTTTTTAGAATTGTAGACTAATTCAAAACGATGGCACATACAGATACTTAGCAAGTAGGCCAAAAAGAAGTCCTAATATCTTGAAGGGATAGGAATTCAGTACTTGTTGAATTAAAAGTGTATTGAGCAAAATGTAATCTCTCGTTGTGCCTACTTATCCATGAATCTGAATTACACAGTTTGCCAAAATCAATGCAATGATGCTTATTCATTACATGGCTACACAAAATAGTGAAATTAAAAAGTACCTAGAGATTTACATGTACATGTACAAATTTGTCTCAAAACTGGCATGTTACCTACGGTGTTGCCACTTATAAAGAGCTCTAGACGACTGTAACACTTGACATGAAATGCTTCTCTTTGTCCGCTAAGATGAATGCTCAAGATGATGATCAACATTGTTGATGACCCACCCACCTCTATTAGACCCTAAGGGCCATACTCTAAAGAACGCTGCTTTCATTTATTAGGAGATGGTGATAATACTGCACTTTTTCGATGCCATGCTCAATTTCTGGAATTGAAGTTTCCATATTTTCGATAGGCTGAGAAACTTGGGAACGCGGAAGTTTCTGCAATTCGACTACGGTTTACTTGTATTAACCGACTTGAATTAAATGACTTGACCTCATGATTTCATGGGGCGCCGCTCTCAGCAGGAAATTCGTAACTCGAAGGACAGAATTTCCAAGCTTGACTTTTGTCTGTTTTAACATCAGAGACATGGGGCGATCCGTCAGTCAAAGAAATTACATTCCGCAGCAGTCCACCGTCTTGCAACCGCCGACATTGCAACCAATCAAGTGCTTGTGAGCAAATTTTGTGAAAGGCTTCGCTAATATCCTAGCGGTCGCAATGACTGCACCATCTGCCAACATCAACCTGCTGTGCTTATTATAATCCATCCTCATTACTTGCAGCACTAGTCAGAGGATTTCAGGACATTGTAGCACCCGACGCAACAAAATAGCTGATGTGCTGTCTACCCAAGATGGCAAATAGCCACAGACAGAATTCAGTGCCCTACTCTCGTGATCCGCCAAAGCTGCCAGCCAAAGCTGCCATCAGTCGTCTATTGTAAAGAATACTTCGAGATAGCGCATCCGCAATGACATCAGCAGTTGAAAGATTATCTCTCAACTTGCTAAACTTCGCCGACCGCTGACCATCATTGCATCAGTTTAGTGTTCTAAAATGAAATAGCATAACAGCAAGTGTCCAATATTGCGCGCCTATAACTTGCAACTCCAAGGGACCAATTCTGCTATGACCGTCGCCAGCGGAAGACGAAATATAGTAACATTCCTTCTAAGATGCCATGAAAACTTGAAAATGCGATTCTCGATTCTCGGATACAACACATCACTTCAAAAGTATTTTAAGTCATTAGCCGACCCTCATATAAAAATACCAAAATATTTTTCGGTATATTTCTGTATTCTCTTGGTATGTATTTGTATGCTTTTCGTATGTTTTTTTCAAATGTGGCATGCTTTACATACTAAAGCCATACCAGCACAATGTTAAAAGAAAGCATAAATCATGTCCAAAGTATGTTGATTTATGGACTTTTGTCAATAAAGATCACACTAATGTTACTGCTGTTCTGTAAGTAGTTAGATAATGACATTCAAGAGTCATCCTTTCAATACTGAATTCGATTTTAATACACGTAAGTCTAAGGTAATTCATGAATACTCAATAAGTATTCAACCATCAACAATTATGCATCATGTAATTTTGAAATAAGGCATATTATCAATCCGAAGTAAAAACACATTATAATTCATTAAACGTAAAAATAGTTAAGTTTGAGATATATAAGTCAACATGATTGCACGAAAAATATTATTTGAATGAATTGACGTTAATCAACTAGGCTCATAAAGTAGAGCTAACTAAACGTCATGTTAATGTTGCTAGACAAGTAGCAACAACGACAATCTCGCGGGCATATAATTCACAATAAATCTTATCTAGTTAAATATCACTCTATCAAACAAAATATAATCGCAACTGGTATTACTGAAAAAAATTATTTGACAGTAGTATGTAATACACATATTTTTTTGCTATGTGACTTAAAGCTGCACACACCAAATACATACCAGAGGCATACGAATAAGGATGAATTTGCAACGGGTCTCGTATATAAGACATACCAACAATTCGTATTTCAGTGTAAAACATCCAATCACAGATAGAATAGTTCGTATCGGTACATACCAATCACATACGAAGGTAAATGAGATTTGGTATGAAAAACATACCAGATTTCTGTAAACATACGAGAATCTCGTATCAGACGTTAGTTTCAAATTGTATGTAATTTTGGTATATGTTTGTATGTAATTTTCGTATCCAGCGATTTACAGTGTGCATCTCTCGCTATTTAACCTACTAAAAAGGCATTGTTAATTAAATCATTTGCGGCTACACTCTACTGCGATACCCTACTCAATTTTTACTTACAATGACCTACCTAATTTCCATAAAAGATAAACAGATTACTGACTTAAATTTAAGACAATCATAGAGCTATTGGGGAATCTGTTTATACAGAGTTACAAAAATTTCCCAACTTTCAATATAACTGCAACAATTCTAAATATTTGAGCAACTTCTTAGCTTTTATGGAGACTTTCAAGGCATTTAAAGTACTATTTGAATTAAGGTTTTGCGAAGAAAAGTTCTCTGACAAGCTGGATTGAGTTTTATATATTTTAGAGTGAAACGAACAGACTATCACTGATACCGATACCTACAAGTAATAGAGTAATGCATTCCAAAATAGAAATTATGCAGTTCTAACATTGGAGTGTATTCGGCTGCGTCCATCATCCCTGCGAGCAATGACATGAAGATGTGACCGGCTTTGCTCCCGGAAATGGAAACCGAACATCACTGTAAACTGTACACCGTTAAAAAAGCTAAAATAACCGTAAACTTCACAGAAAATATCCGTATATATCTGCTGAAAAAGATGACGTCATAACGTGATCAATGATGACTTAACAGTTAAACTTCATTCGTATCAGATAAAACAAACGTCTGTTTTTTCCGGATCTTTACAGTTCAGACTGTAAAACATGTGAAACTAATTTTAGCTGTTAATTTTAACAGATATTTTCGGTTTACATTTTACAGTACATATAGCCACACGACAGCAATCTACAACTACTGCGTGTTTCACAAATTTGATTACTTGTAGGATCTACCATTTTTGACCTACATGTAGTTCGATTCCTAGCCATGTTACTGAATCTATTCTAGCTGATTTCCGGCTCTGAATTGCCAGCTGGTTTCTATTCTAGTCCTGCCTAAATTAAACAAAGTGATGAGCATTTGGTTGCGATGTAGGACTTGTAAATATATAGCTATTTCTGCATGCATGACTACCGCTTGAACTTATCTAATTGCACTTAAAAAGCAGAGCTTCATCGGCTGATCTGGTTAAAAAATCAAGAAAATATAACCTCACATTATAGGTCGGTTTGCGAAAAACTACTGATTGCTATACGCCGGCGAGTTAACCAAGCGCCCAACCTATTGCAACTTAAAAGTGTGGTCTTCAAAAAGAATGGACGAGGGGGTTCATGCCCCTTCTTCCCCTTCCCATATGTCGTTGCCCGTATGAGGGGCAAATAACAATTTTATTTTCGAATTCACTGCAGAAATCAATCCTAATGCACTTTCTGTCTACATCTAGGTCATAATGAACACTGGTTTGATAAGTACATTCTGCTTTGAAAATTATTTCTATGAAAAGAATAACGATCCTATAGAAAGTATTACTTTGCAGTTGAGTCAATACATATTATAAATTATATATAATTATTTATTATAAAATGGCAATGCACCTAGGTTCACCCCAAGCGAATCATCTATGAAGCCGACTACGCCAAATGTAGAATCTTAGAAACGCAATTCTTTTGAATGGATTCCCCATTGTCTTTATCGGTAAAAAAGCGAAACACTTGTCGCATTTCAATTTGATGAAGTTCAAATGCGATTGCTTTGAGCAGATTTTTACCATTTGCAGAATGTAAGCACAAGGAAATATATCCGACGGAGCAATGATGATTCAAAACAGAAAAGAGTTGATGATAATAGCATTCTACATGGATGAAAACGACATAATCATCCAATTCTGTAGGGACTCTGAAGTCTGACTTTAAAGCCTATTTTTAACTTCTGAGCCATGCCGGTAATCTCTCCCGCACAATGCAGATTTTGAAAAAGAGAAATTTTCTGCTAAAAAAATAGATAACTACTTGGATGAGTTTTCACAAAAATTGATGACAATAAAACCTGCAGAAAGCAAGTAAAGCTTCATTCAAACAGGATATTGGCACAAGCGTTGTACACATTTTCAATTATGCACACTTATGAGCGGCCGCGGCATTGTATAAAAATCAGTCACATTTTGAGCTTTTTATTTATTGGTCATTCCTGTCTCAACTTAGTTACTCCGTCAGTGCTGTGTTATAGAGTCAATTTCGATTCTAGTCAGTCTCATGCAGAAGAATTTACTTATTTGGTAAAGATTTTTATTTTAACTTCAATATTTTTCGCAAGTAGAGTGCTCTGGCAAGATGCCGGATAAAAGGATGGGCAAAAATGTGAAATGTCTTAAAGAGTTCAGAAAATGCAATTATGACATTGACTCTTTGAACCCTGCTCTCAGTTATCAAGTTGTTACCCAGAACCTAGCGATTCTTTTCTTCTTTCAGAAGTCTTTATTTATTAAGTACTCATCCTATTGCAATGCAAATTTATATACAACAGGGCCAGCATATTCCATTTCAAATGATTACAATTTTATTGATGCCTGTTGTATAAAAAAGTAAAACAATTGATCTAGATAAATCGATAAGCATGATCAGAGGATTCAATCAAAGTGTTCAAATGTGTCCTAGAGACCAAAACAAGGAGGAACATGAAGTACTTTCTGACATGGAGTACATTCATACCTTTCTTCACGTCGTTTTCGTCCTTCAGCGACGGTAGCTCTGTTCCTTCCGAGGAGACATGACATACCCTAGTAGATCGCTGACTTCTTCCTGTCGCTTGTATAGCATCAGCTAGCATCGAGGTTTTGTCACGCTCCAAAATCATCATAATCTCATTAGTCCAAAAGGGACAAAAGAATTGATATGGTGTTACACAGTCATTAAGAATGTTAATAACGCCACTAAATGGGCAACTCATTGGGAATCCTCGTAGGTAACGAATCTAGCCATCATCTCAAGTTCGTCGTCTTTTTCACCACTTGCTGAAATATGTTGTTGCTCTTCAGAATCTCATTCGACATCAGAATCGATGGCTAAGAGTCTTTCTATAACTTCACCTGAAGAAATCGTCGAACGTCGTGCCATCATTCCACGAGGCCAAGAGTAGAATGTGCTTGCGCAGAGTTTTTACCTGACCTGAAGAATCAATATGTTTCTCACTGTCCCAAATGACTGATAAATCTGCTAACACCTTTTGTGAACCACGCACACTATTGACAACAAACCAATGATGATGCTGACTTGATCTGGTTGCCAAAAATTTGATTAATAGCCGCAGAGAAGTGAAAATATCTAATACCGAGTTAACTCGATATCAGGGTTCAAATAGCGTTGAGTTTCTACAGCTGGGAGGGAGATCAGAAGACTTTTGCAGGAAAAGGCTGGCGATGGTGATGAAAGTCTAGGATCTCCTAGTCGCATCCGTTGAATCTCTTTTACAAGCAGGATGCATTGTATTGGCGACGTAGCGAACCAATTTTGTCTTACTGCTATGGAAACCAGTCTGGCAATTTTGATCTTGCACTGGCAGTGGTGGACACCGAGTGTAGTTGGAAGACCAAACTTGGATATAGGCCTACTTGATGTGTATGCGGGAGAGCTTTGTGATCACAGAAAGTGTCATTAATCTAAAAATGTGAAAAAATAGCTCACAAATGGCTTCGAGATAAAGGTTGTCATTGAAAGTTCTAGTACACGCACTCCGTGATTTACAACTGGGATTTTCCTGATTTGAGACGGTAGCCGAATCAGTCACTCACTATCTTAGTAGTTGGAATCTAAAGTCTCTATCATTTCAGCCTTCTCTATTTTGAGTTCAAGGTTGCTGAAGCACAGTAAAAGATACATTGTTGGTTATGGTAGAATATTGAAAGATTGAGAGAATTAGGTAGTGAGTACGCGACCTTCATAAGACGATGAAGGTCAACTTTTGTTACCAGTGTGTTATTAAAACTGTTAATTATCCCAAAACATAAAGCTGACATAGCTATGCCTTATGAATGCAAACGTCAGTTGTCTTTGAAGGAAAGGCAAATGCAGGTTGCCTTAAGAGAGCCGTTTAAGCGCTCACGATTAGACATCTATATAACCAGTCTTAGATCAGGTAGCTTGATCAGTCTATTGTCCTTTCTCTTCTCTGGCGCTCGGCTTGTCGACTGTTCTGATTAGAAAAGGTCATCGGAATGCGCACGCATATCATGAGACACGGAGCGGACTTTTCTGCTACGTGACTGGAGTGAACTCTGAAGTCAGCAGTGGTCGTCGTTGTGTTCAGAAACGCCGTTTATAAGAGGAGGGATAATCAATATCCTTCCATTTCCGATCATTTGTAAATGAGGTAGCTAAAAAACTAGCTGGACAGAAATATGAAGCTATATTATCTATCCACTTATTAGATCAAGGTCTATAATTGACACTGATATCTGCTGGTCATTGGTTTGGCATATCTTGAGATGTTTATACAGTACATTGATGAGTCCTTTGATATGAGATGATCATGGATTCTAGCATGAAGTTCTCTCATTGTGCTTCCGGCGTAACGACGCTCTATTTCCTACACTTTATTTCGTATACCACCATTTCTTTGAGACACATTTCTTTTTTCGGGATTCAGGCGTGATTTCCAGTTGCATGTTTGTTGTTTTTGATGTTGTTTGCTTAGTGCATTTCTGAGAGTGAATGATTCGTGGGTTATTCTAACGGGAAGGTTGAATGGATGATTTTATATTGCATTGATTTTGTTGTTGATGTTGTTTGAGATGCAAGGGATCTTGTGGCATGAATATTGAAGTATTCTAGGGATTTATTGAGTTCTTGTCTGATGTTATTTTCTGCCACGTAACTGAAATTTTTTGGATAGTCATTCAGTTCAAGTATGAGGATTTGATTTATCGAAAATCTTCTATCATTCATTGACAAATCATTCATATTAATACTGAATTACTGAAATCGATCATGTACTGTACTTTCGCTCTTGTATCACCGATGTGAAAAATATCCTCTGTATCATCTACTTTTCATATTTCCTCCTTAGCAAGAGCTATTTTCATTAAACTTTGCAGAACGAATAAATGTTCTACAAAAAAATCCTTTCATACAGGACACCTGTATTGATAGCTATAAATCAAATCTGTCTCCACGGTCTTTTGAAATACTTAGCTCAGCGGCGTGAGTATTTGTCCCGCAAAATCTTTGAGGATCTCATATCGCTATTTTTGTCCTTCAACCATGCTTCCTACAACTGACACGCGCGCAAGCTCAGTGAAATTTCCGACAGCTAGAACTTAACGGAAGATTTGTAGGAGACGAGGTATACATCAACGAAATTCAGAGAAGCATTTTGTATTGGATCAAATATCAGGCAGCATGCTCAATTCCTTAGCTTTAGCAATTCTGTTTAAAAATGACTTTCGAAAATATTGTCTAAACATCATGGTGTTTTTCTAAACTCATAATGACTTGTCTCATTCTTCATCAGAAGGATATGTAATTTTTTCATGCACATACCTTGTAAGGGTATTAGAACAAAAGTTCAAGTCATGTAATGCTTTAATGCTTTATTGCGACAAACATTGCATCAGCCTTGCATTCAGTCAGTGATTCTATTCAATCACAACATGCATGATATTTAGGTCAAGAAAAAATTATGCCTATACTTTGCATAGTAGTATTAAGGTAAAGATGGATTTCAAAATAGTGACACTACGAATAACGTTCACAAACTTCATTGAATCGTCAATTAGGCCCCTCCGCCATTTTGAAGACATCAAGCACAATTAGATTGTATGAAAATGACCATATCATCACTGAAACACTCAAACCTCAGATCAATTTCGCTTTAATCTCATATAAACGATTCACCGCTTTCTCAACTAAAAATAAATTGCACTATAATACAACAGTAAAAAATTAATTGCGTGTGAATGCGAAATTTGATTTGCGAAAGCATTGAAAATTTACTATGTTTCACACAATCGCTGAATTACTCAAACTGCGAAGCCATTAGATGATGGCAATAACCATTTGCACAAAAAAAGGAAATTCAAACATGCGGTGAACAGATATGGTGTGTCGATCCACATCAGTCAAAGATGCTGTTCTTATCGATCATATACATACCACGACGCGAAAGAACCACCAACAGAGTGGCCTTTTGGTAGAGAGTTCACTCTGCGTACGGGATATCTGGGTTCAAATCTAGGTCGGGTCAAACCTATGACTTTTAAAAAAGCTCTGCATTCTTGCATAACACTCAGCAAAAAAGAATGGTAGGGATAAATGAAAATCGGCTTCATGGAAGAGTGGCCTATCGCCGAATGCGCTTCCGAGTAAAGACCTAGGAACTTTTTAAACCATCTAATGTTGATAATTCGACGCAGTCTTTTTGTTTCAATTAAACATTGGATAGCTCACTGGATGCTGCATCTGGATGGTGTCAATGACGCAACCGAAAATCCAGGGGGTTTAGTAGTCTCAGCGTTCTATAGTGCCATGCTATCTAGAAATATCTGCGACATAGACCACTCAGTCGTCTCCGTGCAACGGTGCGTGGAAGGATTTAATAGTTCAGCCATTGTGTCATTCTTAGTATGTCATATGGATCAAAGTTATTGTGTAAACCTATATCTTCACCTTCAGTCAAGTCGAGAAACTTTTTTTGAAAAGAAATGGAAAAGAAAAAACAAAAACTTATGCCCCTGTCATTTTTTGCATTGTAGCCCGTGTATAAATGATCCAATAGAGATTCAAATGATCTCATATTTGACATATACATTGGCCTTTAAGTTCAACGCTCCCCCATCATCCGGAAAGTGCAAAGTTCCATATCTACCAATGCCAGTACGAATTACATACATGTATGTGCAGAAAATGATTGGCAGATATCTGGTGCATGCACTAAATACCTTCCACAATAAACTTTTTATACACTTTTCTTCAATTCTCAAGTATACATGAGCAACTTCTCTTTTCACTTCTTCTACAAGAATGTGCGCATATGTAGCACGTATATGCGTTGCTAGACATGTATGACACTTAGGCATATACAGACAAGATATTTAGACACAGATAACTATTATCGCGACAAGTTTCGAAGTGCTACGTAATTGACCATAGGCACCGGGATAAACCACTTCGACATCAGACACATCATGGGATTTTACGTTGAAATGATTTGTCTTAATACAGAAGTCAAGAATGAGCATCGAAAATCGTTGTCATCGATCGAATCGCCTTTGAGCTCGTCCTGTGCTTGGGATATATAGAAATGATTAAGTGTTCCTGTAGTAGCTTTTCTAGACTTCAATAATTCATCTTAAGATCTATATAGCATGAGGCAAGGTTGGTCAAGAACTTGTATTGATTGGGTATACCCAATACAAGTTTTGGGTCAAAACGTGGGCTCAAAACCCAAAACTCAAGCCCAAGTTTAAATAAATGAATGAAATCAAGTAAACGAAGTGCATTCTTTGTATTATGTGCTAACATTAAGATTCTTCTATGGGCCAAAATTCCTATTGGGCTCATGAGAAGTGTGTTCTTAGTGGGAAACGAGATATTATTGCAGCAATTGTAATTAGTAGCCTAAGTACATGTATTACGTCATAAAACTTTCTTTTAATTTAACCTACACTGATATACTGACTAATTGAAAATCTTTGATTTAATTATGTTTGAGTTACACATTGATCATAGCAAAGCAATTGTTTTCATTTTATCATTCAGAAATATCAACAAACTTGATAAATATTATAGCTGCGCAGTAAGTGCATGGTTAAACATATTTAGAATGCGAAATCGGAATGAATTTATGTTTGGATAAATGTCGGCTATCGGAGAAAGTTAAGGGTGCGAAGATAACTGCGAAGATGTAAAATATACGGAATATACAAAATTCAATATGCACAAATACAACAAAATACATGTAAGCTTGCAGTAGATGCAACATTTATGAACTTTCAAAGCGCGGTATTGTCAAGCCCAGAATGAAATAGCTAATAATCACAAGTATTTCATTTTTAAATTGTTCTAGAATTCTGATATTTTATGCTTTTATCCTGTAAGTGATGGCAGCAAAATGCTGTATCCTGTATCCTTTATCCTGTAGCTCTCATAAGATTCAAATCAGAATATTATTTTTTGTAACATGATCTGTATATATTCAGCATTAATAGAAAACCCAAGTTTTGTATCACTTTCCCAAGGTCCAACCTTGTATGAGGCACATTGCTTGCACATCTATTAAAGCTCTAAAATGCAGAGTGTTGTCACATGCTGATCACGTGAAGTCAGGGAAACTTTACTAAAACGGTCATGCATCGCGCCTTGCAGTGTCATTTATCAATTCGCAATAGCAGCGATTTTCATGAATTCAGTTAAATTGGGCTTAATTTATTATCTTCTTGTGCAAAAGTACGTGCAGGCAACAAGATACCCTTAGCACACGCTATAAGATTCTACAAAAGGCAGGAAAGGAATAATCACAAAATGTTATCATCATTAATTGTAATTGTTGTAGATTATATATCAAAGAAAATTTCCCTGCCTGCGGATTCAATTTGCGAGTCTAGACATATTGGTGCAATCGTGTAATGAGCTCCAATAATCATCACTCATTTTTGCAATTATCAATTATTTAGGATACTCTTGTTCTCAACCAAGCATAACTGCCACTCAAAGAAGTTTCGTGTAACAGTAGACTGCGCGAGAATGCATCAAGTATTCCTATTTATTATCTCGAGGCAAGTTCTTATAGGCATCGATATTGTTATGGTTCAGATATTCAAAAGAAATACTAACATTTAACGTACCCGACTCTTCATTTTTGCAAACTCTATTTCCTTTCCTCTTTTATCTGAATCTAAGAACTCCCGGCATTTTTTCATTTAAGGTGTTATTATTCTGCCATTTTTTTTCAGCATGACGTCTGTCGCTTTCATTTGGTGTAATATTCAGCATGTATGTTCATTCATTATGTTATATTATATAGCATAATTGATCATATGTCTAGTACTTTGAATCAATGTTCGACCTCGGTCAAGGTTGGTGCCAAGATTATTTTATTTATCAAGGTCGACGCTGAGGCCTCATTTAGGTCGTGGATATTTAGATGCAGTATAGGAATGATAACTTCTGGATTGTTATTTTCATAAATTGACAAGATGAATTAATGGTGTACAACTTATGGTTCAGAGATCATCTACTCCTGAAATACAGTCACATGTCTGAGTACAATTATGAATCCATTTAATACCGCCGTGCATGCGCAAGGTTCTTATTAAAAAGTGACTGACCAAGTTGTGCGGTTAATATTTTAAATATTCTTGCAAGCTTGACATCATGATTGTTATGATACTTTTATTGGCTTTTACTTTTACAGTCTACATATATTTCAACTTACTAATTGTTCTAAGCGAGAATCAAATATCAGCAAATATTCTCGCGATGTTTTGAAGAGTAGCATGTATGATGTTTCAAAGGGGAAAAAGATAATAAAGGTGAAAAAATCGTAGTGAAAGAAACTCTCTCGATTTTGCTCATGCCCTCAGTGAAGTCTCGGGAATAATCTAATACAGGACTCTTCATGATTTATTTTCATTACTTTGCGCTGCGGAGGTGTAATTGCAAAAATTGTCTTGAAGTTCTATCATAAATAGAAGCTTCTTCAAGAACTTGACATGTGCATTGTATTCTACACTTTTAATGAGCGAAAATTTCATTATATAATTTTTTGGGTAGGGAAACAGACTGGTAGCAGTCAATAGACGTCTTTATTGCGCTAGCGCGTGCGACCGGCTACGCTGGCCATCGCCAGGCGACTGAAAATACAAACCGATGACAACAAAAATTTCATTATAACTTCACTCATTTTCAGAAGTTCATGACCGCTAGTTCGATCATGTTGAAGTCAAGGTTGTGTTAAATTTAATTTAAACAAAAAGTAAACAGAACTAAAGTGGAAAACATGATCAGAATATTGAATTATCATCCACGAATATTAACTGAGAGAATGAGCTGTATAACAGGATAGTTTCATTACGATCTCCTAGCTTGTTATCCTTTAAACCACTATGCATGTAGTTATTCAAAATATCACAAGAATATATAAGGGGGGGGGGGGGGGGGGGGGGGGGGGGGGGGTTGGGGGGGGGGGGGGGGGGGGGGGGGGGGGTGGGGGGGGGGGGGGGGGTTTTTGGGGGGGGGGGGGGGGGGGGGGGGGGGGGGGGGGGGGGGGGGGGGGGGGGTTGGGGGGTGGGGGTTGGGGGGGGGGGTGTGTGGGGGTGTTTGAGTGAGGGGAGTTTGGTGTTGTGGGGGGTTTTGTGTAATTTTGTATGATGGGGTTGGGGGGGGTGGGGGGTGGGGGTTGGTTGGGGGGGGAGTGGGTTTTGGGGATGGGGTGTGGGTTGGTTGGGGGGGTAGGGGGTTGGGTTGGGGGGGGAGGTATGGGGGGGTGGGGTGGTGAGGGGGAGTTGGGTGGTTGGAGGGTTGTGTGTATGGTGTTGGTGGGTGTGGGGGGGGGAGGGGGGGAGGGGGGAGTGGGAGGCGTGGAGGGTGAGGGGTGGTTGGGTGAAGGGGGTGGGGTGGGGGAGGTATAGAGGTGGGGGAGGGGTGGGGGGGGATGGAAGTGGTGAGGGAGTTTGAGTGACTTTTAGTGGGTTTGGTGAAGAATGTTGAGGACACATGAGCCGCTCGTTATATAAGGATGAGGTTGAGGTCAGCAGGGGATTCAACTACAATAGCTATAGCATTCGGCAAGCAGAAAAGAGCAGCTTTGTTTCTTGATAAAAGAAGCAAAAGAAACTATGTTTCTCCTATTACGAACAAAATTGTAAAATTTCAAAGCATTAAATTCAATTGTTATTCTAAAATTATTCCCCCGTCATGTATTCATAACATGAGAACACAGAAAGATATTGTCTTTTCTATCGAAAATGCATATTTGAAAAGAACTTTAACATCACTCTTCTCATGGAAAGAAGCAAAATATAAAAATAGGATGAAAAATAGGTCCAAGGATTGTCAAAGATTAAGTCAATGCAATGAACTGTAATTTCATTGTCAGCAATTAATTGATTGTTGCAATCAGAAATTTATTGAAAAATTGAAATCAGAGCTGAGATCAAAATGAGATCGGAATTGATTGATTGATGTAACTGGATGATTGCAATTGTTTGATGGGTGCTATCGAATGATTGTTATTAATTGATTGATTTGTAATGAGGAAGGTATGAAATAACTGCCAATGTTAACAATTCAAGATTGTTACCATGCACATTCATCTCATCTCCCAAAGTGAGTACATGTTCGTTCATTGTCAATGTAAAATGTGAAAATATAAAGTTTTGATGTGAAATTTTAGATATGAAACCGACAGAATATTTCAAAATGCATATCACCAGACGAAATACTGCATACGGAATGTATCATAACCCTGTCTTTGTAGCAAAATACGTCATTAGAACGCGACATTTGTAAAGATGCAAAAATGCAATAATACATGAAAAGACACTATTTACGTTCAAATTGCTATTTATAGTACTAAAATTAACGTACAATATGATAGTTATAATACCATATAGATATGCTTGAGCAAAAGTTTGCAGAAATACTTTAGATATAATGAACAATTTTTGAAGTGTCAAAAATATACATAAAATCATAAAAATTGAAAATACAGATTTTAAATTTGAATTTTTTGTATGAAAGTCTTCGAATCATGCAAAATATGCAATACCATTCAAAAAAGGAGACTCGATATATTTAGTACCTCTGTTTACAAAACAAATTCATTCCCTCGGAACATGGAAAATTTGAGGGGGACCAAGGGGGGGCATTTTGTATCCCCGGTCCTACGACGCTAAAAATCGCCCGGTGCTGATAGATGCTGATAGTGTTAATAACCCATGATCAGGTTATCGAGTAAATGAGCGCATCAATGACGTGGACCATAGCATTCTGCGTGTATGAGCTGTCGAAGAGTTGAACGTGCTTTATATATCTTGTCGAGCAATGAACGTGTCGAACAAAAAGACTGCATCCAATTATTTAATTTCTATCTACGAGTGTTGGCAATGTTCACGTGCACTTCATGTTTATTTTAATCCTCCTACATGTACCTGTTTAACAATTATGATCCTCCCTTCCAGAGAAAATCGTCCTACTGCAATTATTTCCTCAGCTGAATACCAGACCATGCGCCCGGGTGGAAGGTGGAGAGCTCGTGTGTCTCCTGAAGCAGTAATTTGCAGCCAATCACGCCATGTGACCGACTTTTCTTACCTCCAATTACTTGAAGACTGTCCGATGACATTCCATCCAGCTGTTTCATATTCTCCTCCTCAAAAGATTTGTGAAACCCCAATACAAGTTGCTTATAATGCATTTGTAGTCGTTTTATTACCTTACATGGATTGGATAGCTATTGTATAATTATAAATTTAATTGACAACAATGAAATTAAATAGGCGATAGATCAAATTGCCATGCAAGAAATGTGTGGCTGTTAGGATTTGAACCTACGACCAAGGTTAACTAGACATGTGCTCAAACCAACTGAGCTACGAGCCACTTATGCGACTGTGTCAATTGGCAGGATCAAACCCTCACCGCCACACATCAGTTGTCAAGGTAATAATAATCAATGAATAAATAACACGTCACAATTGTGACCGCCGCCATTAA
Organism: Prostheceraeus crozeri; assembly: GCA_907163375.1. NCBI lineage: Eukaryota > Metazoa > Platyhelminthes > Polycladida > Euryleptidae > Prostheceraeus > Prostheceraeus crozeri. The sequence continues at coordinate 637,890 of CAJQUW010016910.1, read as the reverse complement.
AGCAAGTAGCGGGGATCGATTGTCCACCAAAGCATCTTAAACTATGTCGTGAATGCAATTAACAACAATAGATCAAATTGCCATGCAAAAGATGTGCGGCTGGTAGGATTCGAACCTACGACCAAGGTTAATACAATAGGAAATACTAAGGAATACAATTGAAAAACAATCGAAGTTAATTCTTAACGTCAAATGGCATGAAGTTCAGTGGGTTCATTGAACGGGCCGTCATTGTGGCCTATCATACTGATACAACAATTATTTTCAATTCTACGTGTAAGAATTTGTTAACAGATTTCGATTGACGATTGGGTCATGCATGGCACCATCTTTATGAGGAGATGCAATTTATCACTTGTACTAACGGCGGTGCTGCCCACAATAAATGTTTGAAAAAGGGCAGATTAATTCATATAAATCCTATTGTCTAATCTAGCGTTCATTTCTACTATTCTAAATATGCGTGTAGTGCTGGTGTCGTGTGTGAATTTAAGAGAAAGTCAACCAGGCTAAAGCACTACAAAAGAGGTTCGGATCATTTTACTTTCAATAAAACCTCAATCGTGACATAAAAAGAGAGAGATTTGATTTTTGATTTTGATCAAACAATGGTGAATTTAAAGAATTTCCCGCTCAGTCACCTGATGAAGTACTGCAAAAGAGGGTTGGAACCGGCCCTGATTTTGTCAGAAAAAGTCAGACGGCGGCCGGTGCAGTCAACACTGGGCGGAAATAAGCCTGTGCCCACTATTTCTGACCGGTAGATGCTCAACTTAGACAATTAGACATCATTCGATATCTCGATTTCTATGTAGTATACGGTAGGCTTACTGGTACTGCGAATGAGCAAGAGTTCTCAAAGAAAAGCGCAACGATGTTGATTTTCGTAAATTTCTATTCAAATTGATATTCTATCTAATAATTAGACAAACATTCGCACATGTACCTTGATAATATACGGTTTTTGAACGTGTATGAAAAATATTGAACAGTAGGGGAGGGTGGGGCAAATTGAACATGTCTTTGAACTTTCCCGATAGTTTGAATGTACTAAAGCAAATGAACCAAAATCAAACTCGGATGAAAAGTTGAGGGCATGCAAAGTAATCTCTTGAGTTGTTGAACGTTTCTGTGATATTTCATCTCCTCGCAATTTGATTTTCAATCTTTTGTCAAAGTTGTTCAATGTGACCAATGCGTGGGGACCATCTTTATTCATTGCTTTCTTATTGAACTTCATTAGACTTTGTGTATCAGATCTGTGGCTTCAGTTCATGAATTATCAAAATGAAGCAACAAAATTCATAGATTGAAATTTTTATTGTAAAAATAATAGCAAATGTTTTATATGAAAAAATACATGGTAACTTCTAAAAGTATAATGTTCATAGACCATCAGAGTTCTCAGATTAATTGCATTATTCATCAATAGGTAAGAGCATTAGTGCTAAATTTATTGATACACAATATTACATTCATCATTGTGATCGTCAATTAAAGTATGCCTGCAGGCAGTCCCCATTGCGTGTAGACATGTAAGACACCAATAGGCCTTGGCAAAAAAAGCTGAGAAGTCATCAAAAACCAAGACAAGAAGCATCATCAATGCAATTTGTTTGACCAGCAAGGGAGGTTCCAGTGTGTTCACTAATCTATTTGACATCTATTTGAGATTGATTGCGGCTTAAAACTAGATGCATAAGTAGGTAATTGTTCATGGATTAGTACTTTATCAGCATCGACGTATCCTCGCTGCCGTCAAGCCAACTATGAAAACTTCGCAGTATACTACGAAGTTATCATACATAGCTTGACGGCAGTGAGTATACTTAAGCTACAATCAGAAACCTCAAGCAAAGATAGCCGGCCATAAATTAGCAATTAATAGACTTATTACATAAACTTATTCCCTGTGGGAACGTCGCTCGCTAATATCAAGAGATTATCTGGTGAGTTAGCGATTTTGTGGCTAAATCTATTCTTGCTTAATTTTGTAATAAAATCTTTTCGATGCGCGTCTAAAATCCAAGAGCGGTAGTTGGCGAGTGAGGTGCTATAACTGATTTATAGATGTTTGTTAGCTAATCTGAGCTGATTTTTCGCCAACGGGCGAAATAGTGAATGTTGTGGCAACTAATTAGTGGCAAGTAGTAATGTTCGTATATTACCTTCACATGAAAATAAATTGCATACTAAGTCTGATCTGCTAAAAAGGGATCTCTTTAAATTCACGAAAGCTTGAACTAAAAAAGTATTTCTCTTCCATAAATGTCGTAGTAAATGCTATGATATTATTCAAATATTTGCAATTGTAAATCATTGAATATCAGGAGATGTTGTGCAAATTGATATAAGAAGATTCTCTATTTTTTTATTCGAAGAGTGTAATAGTCTGCACACATTTCTTAGATAGATTAGCCATATGTGGGCAATATGCGAGGAGGATAACTAGAGAAAGTAACAGACAAAAGTTAAAGGTGGCATATAATGCGCATATTCGCTAATGGGCGCTCGCGAACTTCGCCAGCGAATATGCCGCAAATATGACTGAATTGTAGCATGATATTCTGTAGCTGACATCCGCCAGTCTTTCGGAAGATTCGTCCCCACAGGGTTCATGCACTTCCAAATAGTTGTGACTTCGAACACTATTCCCTACAATGCAAAAAAACAACAAAGATTAATAAATTTTCCTCATGGGTTGTAACGGTTATTGTAAGTTCTTTAACTTTTTTATCATCGCCAACTTTCAGTAATATTGCAAAGTTCTGTCAGCCACTTGAATAAAGATCTGAAGAATAATTTTCAAGAAACTGTTCGAAATGTTTACGTCATAAAAATTATGTCATTATGCTCCTACGATTCTGCTATTCTATTTTAACTGATCAATTAGTTCTAGATAGTATGACTGTCGTCAATCCTCGACATAAGTCTAATTAGAATATCCGGCCGGCCGACCGGCCGCCCGGTCTTCAAGCTTTTTGGACGGGGCCGGCCTTGCCAAAACTGGTTGTCGGTTCCAACCACAAAAGATCTGTTGTTTGCTGTGATACATGCATAATAGTGCTACTTAAAGACTATAAAATGTTATACCAATAGACTTTAGAGTGTAGGTGCAACGTGTTATGGTCACTGGATTTTAGTTTTGCACGTTTCACGAAAAAGTCCAGGTTCACAAATTCAACCAGCTGACAAACCTGAAAGCGTGCAGGATAGATTACCTTCATTTCATCAATACTGCAGTTCGATGGCAAAACTGAGTCTGGTCGTACTTGACGCTATTACTTTGGAGCATACCAAAAATGAGCTAAACAGATAGGTAAGCTGTGGTCCCGAACCGCGGTCTCTGCGACTCACTACAGCGAGTGCAGAGGCGTCACGCATCTAGATGAATGCGAAAATCAGACAATGAAATTACCTTGATCTACCAGTATGACAGTGGATTTCTACCAGACCGACCGTGGCAGAGGGAAGGAATGCAGCTCACCACAACTCCGTGAAGTGATAGCTCGTAGAAAACGAAGATAGAATAATATGTGAATGTGTGACCAAAATCAGGAGTCAGGGGGGCCAAGTTGGGTTAGCCTGCGAGCCACTCGATGGTAGTAATGAGGCTAGGAAGGTCCATTTCATGATTCGGTGACCTGATGACTTTTATGAAGATGTGGCTTCAGCTGTTGTATGATCCGTTGACGCAGTGAAAGGGCGGCCTGAACGCGGTCAATCGTGTGTACTCAATTTCAGTTTCGATGAATTTTGAGCACTAGTGTCTGACTGTAGAGGGGATATGGAGTCTCCTTGCCCCCATTTGGTAAGAAATAACAATCCACTACTACGATACAAGACAGACACTCTCTTCAATCATAAAGCTCGACATTTTCCTACAGCGAGATTAGTCACTTACTAGCTGTAATTTTTGTTCATTTAAATTTGAATTCGAATTTGAATGATTTGACAATTTGACAATAGCGATTCAGTATAATAGCTTGCAGTGAAACACCATAATAAGCCTATCTGTAGCTTGAGTTCAAATAAAATACATGTAATTGATGAATTGTAGGATACTAAAATGACGTTACATAGGAGACAGCATAAAATGCATTGCCAATTTTTAGTAATTATTTAAGTCTTGGTTGCTTGTTCCCTTTGAAAAAGTTAATATCTGAAATTTTCGTTTTTAACAAAAACAATTGACGTCTCTCTGAAGTATCCTAATAATAAGCATTCCATTTGAAATAATGAATGCAACCTAAAACCTCCTCTCACAATTTAGGATAAAAAAATTATGCATCCTGCATTTTTTTGCCCAAACATCTTCTGTCTTCGTTCGTTTTTCCTAGATTGCCAAACATTCTGAGATTTGTGAACATACTATCCCACTTTCAGTTCGCTGAGCTGATTGGAGGATTCTCATGACTTGTATATCTACAAACCTTATAAAATTGACTGAAACCTGCACGGAATTTGGAAAACAGTCCACAGGCTCGCAGACAGGCCTGCCAAGTATGGATGGGTATCAGCTTCACCACCGCAGCTGATGATCATCGCCAATTCTTTATCTAGAAATGGTGACCAGAAACGACAATCGTCAGTCTGCATGACCTGATAGATTTCATGAGATATGCAATCTCTTTGAAGATAATTAATTTGATAATCAATCCGATACCCTCACCTGTCTTTAAACTATGGATACTTTAGATGAGAGTACGGAATTTTTTGAAAAGGAATATTTATTTCATTTTTCGAGCTTATTAGATGAGCGAAGCAGAGGACACATATAATCACAAATCCATAGTGAATGATAATCTCAGAGCTCTGTCTCTGGAGGAATCAAATAGCTGGACTTTATTATTTTAGTTTATTGGATAAAGAGTTGATGACAGCAATAATATGAGCTTCGATGTAGCAACTGTGACATGTCTCGAAGTCAAATATTCTACAATGTGAAGAAACGTGTGTGTTTAATGCCTCAGTTTTGAACATGAACTTTGAAATGAGATCGATTTCGTAACTTTTCCAACGTCTTTGAGATTAACAGCTTGACAAATAATGTGTCATTGACTTGTTGAACGTGCGATTATCAGGAAGAAATTCATATCTGTAAGGTGCTTTATCTGTCAAATTTAATATTACAGCATCGTCCAATGAAAAGGTACTATTTTAAATACATGGCATCTGTAGGGTGAAATGGGGTGGTATGGACAAGGGGGGATATGGACACTTTTTGATCTAATTTTCGTTGATAATTCCATGCTAACATATTCATGAAATTCTATTCGATTTGGTTTATATTGTTAAGAAATGATCTGGTGCTTCTTAATATCAGTGATTTGTAGCCAATATATTGGTGTTCTGGCATCCAGTGGGCTATTTACACAAAGGAATTTTTTTGCATATAATCGCTTTAATCTTCAGACTCAAATTTTGGGGAATAAAAGTATCCTTGCATAATGCCACATGTTTTTTTATGATTCACAATGCTTCTAAATATTCCACCGCAAAGCTGAACCTGTATGAAGTTACAGTATATAATATAAGAAGAGAATCGAAACTGTTTTTGAAGCAGGGGTGATATGGACATCTTCGATATCCATATTTTGAATACCTAAAGTGGTTAGTTGAAGCAGAGTTAGTAACCAATTTTCTTTTACATGATTGACAATGAGTTCATAAAGATAATCGAACACTTTAGACAGCCGTACAAGGAATTTGAATATTTCAATGTAATAATAACTTGATTTAGCGCTGTAAATATTGATTTGGTGAAATATGATCGACGCTATCTATGCAGTATACAATCTGAAATATTTGCAAAACTCAAATCATAATATAGAGGAATATCTATGCAAGTCGAGATCGCGTCACCGAAGTTGACTGCATAGCTTACTGATTTATCATAGACTGCTAGGCGCACGTGTCCATATCACCCCGATACGATTGGCTGATAACGTGATGAAACTTTTGCTGCCTATGCGATAATAAAATTGAATTCTATGATTCTATCATTGTCATCACTTCTACTCAAATTCATAGTTACTGTGACTAATTGCTGCATCTAATTTGCAATGCCTAGAACCTATAAATCAAAAAACGCTCGTCTTAACTACAGCAACGATAGCATGTTAAATGCGATCTGTCTCGTAAAACAGGGTACACCTCTTTCAACGGCTGCTCATCGTTTCAGCGTTCCTCGAAATACTCTCCGTCGACATGTGAAAAACGAAACTATACGCCCAGGTGGGAAAACTATTTTCACTTATCAACAAGAAAAGATTTTGTGTAAACGCATTCTATATGCAGCTGAGCGTGGATTTCCTATGACTATTTCTAACATTCGATTCGCGGCTTATGAATACGCACATACTCTTGATCGTCGCAGAAAATTGAATTCCAGTGTTCCAAATAATTGGCAGAAGAACAAGCGGGCATCACTTGACGAAATCCAGACCTTTCGTTACGAAAACCTGAAGGACTCTCTGCTGCGCGTGCGCAGGCCTTTAACAAGGAAAGAGTTGATAGTTATTTCAATGATTTAAGAGAACTGTTTGATCTTCTCAATTTGAGAGACTTTCCTCAGCTTGTCTACAACACAGATGAGACAGGGATATCCACAGTGCCTAATAATCCCAGCAAAGTGATTGCACAGAAAGGAGCTCGAAGTGTGCAGGCTGTTCGCACAGGTGAGCGAGGAACATTAACAACAATCATACCGACTGTTTCTGCATCGGGAGACATTCTGCCACCTTTCGTCATTTGCAAAGGGGGCAATGTGAAGATGACTGCACGAAACATCTACGAAACTCATAATATCGGCGTCGCCTCCACGAAGTCTGGTTATAATGATTCAGAAACTTTTGTTCGATATCTGAATCATTTTGATAGACACAGGACGAAAATTCCAGGCAAGAAGTGTGTTTTACTTCTGGACGGACATGCTTCACATGTTTCCATCGAAGCTATTGATTTCTGTATTAATCATGACATTAAGTTAGTTTGCATACCACCTCATTCAAGCCATAGATTACAACCGCTTGACACGCATTTTAATGCAGTCCTCAAACGCGCGTGGTGCAAGGCCCTTGAAAATTTTCTAAACGAGAGCGGAGTCTCCGCGATTACGACCGAAAACTTCGCTTCGCTTTTTTGTGCTGTTTTCAAAGAAATTGAGAAGAAAAGAGGTCTTGTTGTTGACGCATTTGCACATTGCGGAATATATCCATTGCAAAATACAATCAGTGATCATGAGCTCTCCGTTTCAAAGTCATTCCTTTCAGAAGTTGAAAGTAAGATGGAAATTGATTCAGTCAAGCCTTGTGATGTTCAAGATAATAATTCTGAAGCTATCTTAATCAGATCTATAATTTTCAGCCCTAAGAAAACTTTGAATCCTACACATACTAAAGTCCATAAGATTCACATCACGTCTCCAGAAATTAGGGAGAAAAAGCTTGTAGTTCGAATGCGACTTGATCAAAAGAAGAAACCATTGTGCCGTTTGATAAACGATGGACAACAATCGCCATGCACATCCAGAGATATCGAAGACAGTATTTTGCAGCCCTCAACGTCAAAATCTCTAAAAAAGGATTCTACAAAGCAAACGAAAAGAAAGCTTGATAACAAGGAACACCAATGTTGCTGCTGCGACGCAGCTTGGGAAGAAACGACAGAAGATTGGATGAAATGCGAATCTTGCAACAAGTGGTGTTGTGAATCCTGTTTCGGCACTTTCCATTGCTATAAATGCGCTGTAAAGTTTATGTGAGCCTTCTAGGTAGACTGGTTTTGTCTCACCTTTAATAGACTACTTTGTTTTTTTAGATTGTTATGTTGAATAAAGAATTACTCGTTGGTGTCCATATCACCCCGACTCATTTTTTCTCTTGAAATTTGTATCCCTTACGCGATGCTATATATAAATATCATAATGGATTTTCATTCCCTTGAGACATAATGTTATAGAAAGGCAGTGCCCTAAGCTACAATTTATCTTATTAAATGTATACATTCGTCCGCTTATTACTTAGAATTTAGACCCTAAGCAAAAAGTGTCCATATCACCCCATTTTACCCTATGTATTTATTGTGAACATTCTGCGTCGCCGCGTTTCTTGTTTTTGACGAGTTAGACAGTTGAATTGAGATAACCATTCAGATTAAGTGCTGTGTTGAGTTTTCATCGTACTTTTGAAAGTCAGCATAATCATGTGCATCTACTTTTAATTCTATTTTTTATTCTTTCATTCTGAATTTAGGTATTTGATTTTCAGTGGGAGATTAATGCTTGAATGATGAATCACGAGCAAGCTTCTCTTGGCTGTAGCAAGCTCTATATCGGAGGTAGTAAATCATGTCAATGGTAGGCAAGTCTACATGTATATCACATGGCAGCCTCTCTCTTCGAACTTACCTATATTGTTCAATTTTCCACGATGTAAACAAAAATGTAGCTCTCCCTCAATTTAGACGATTTTTTTATTTTTTAAAAATAAATAAAGTTCCCCGACGCGTTTCGTCACGGTGGACAGTATCAAGGGGGTAAGTAAATGAACAGGCAGTTGGCTTAAATATAAAAATGATTAGGCAGTGACGACCCGTTAGATCAATTCATGTTTGCGGTTGTTTGTGGCTTGTTCAACGCTATGAAGCGTGCTTCGGCCATTTTAGTTTGCATCGAATTCTTTTGTTTATTTAGGACAGAAAGCTGGAAATTATCGATGTTCATCATTCTATCGGCATGGTCAGTCAAACTATGTTCAGATAGTGCACTTTTACGATCTTGACAGTTCAAACTACGTTTGTGTTCATAATGCCGTAACTTTAAAGGTCGGCAAGTTTGCCCAATGTAATTTTTATGACAAATTTTACATTCAAAATTATACACAATGTATTTATCGCTACACATATATTTATGTCCAATATCTTTGCACAGTTTACAATTACATTTGTTTTTGTTTTCAATAGTATTTATGCTATTAACTAAAGTTTGACCGGGTTTGCAGGTAACACGAACAGGAAGTTCATTTTTACTGACCAGTTTATTAATTTTTCTTAAGTAGCTATCACTAATGAAATCAACACAAAGGTTAATTTGATTTTCATTACTTTTAGTATTGGATTTTGATTTTGGTTTAATTGAGTTAGGCTTAAATCCATTTTCATACAGACGTTTTTTCATTACATTAACTGACTCTAAGGAAGTATCCGAACAAAGATCATGCACATATTTAATACTACTAAGTACAAAATTATTTTTTATGTGATTTGGCAACCTTACGCATCGTAATTCCAGAATGACAGGATTTACTGAACCATTTATACCGCAACCTTTGACTTACGGAAATATTTATATCCAAAAAATTCAAGTAATCGTTTTCAGGAATTTCAATTGTGAAATTGATGTTATTGTTTGCTGAATTAAAGAGATGTAATATATCCTGAAAAAAATTTTCACTTTTTGGATATGGTCCCAAGATTATATCATCGATATACCGCTTGTAAATTAAGGGTACAGTACCTAAATTTTTATTTAAGTTGTCAAGAGCTATGGTTTCAATTGCATTCATGTAAATGATCGCAAAAGGCGGAGTAAAATGAGCCCCCATGGGGCATCCTTTAATCTGTAAATATGTCTTATTATTGTAGGTCATTTCATAATTATAGGATATGAATTTCAAAAAGTCAACTAGGTCTTCAACTCTAAAGCCATAATTATCAATTTTATTCCAATGTATTTTAGCAAACGTCTCTATTTCTGCGATAGCCTCAGCAATTGGTATACTCGGATATAAGTTTTGAACGTCCAGTGAAATACACACATAGTCTTCATTTACAAATTTGTCAGCATTTTCATTAAGAATTTTGATCAAAGATTTAGAACTATCCAAATGGGCTGGAGCAAATTTTACTAATTGGTTGAGAAGAACAGTCACAAGCCAATCAACTTTCTGAGTAGGGGTGGCAATTACTGAAGGAATGGGTCTTAAGGGAAAGAAATTATTAATCTTATCTTTATGATCTTTTATGTTTGCACGAAAGTAAGCCGGATGACTTCCACAATTTAGTAGTTTTTGATAGTTTATGTAAGCATTGTTCCGACATTTATTACGAATCAAGCAATTCGCTTGATTTTCTATACTAGAATTTTTGGATTTTTCTCTATATTTGTATGTACTATTGTCATTCAAAATGTCTTCTGTCCTTGAAATAATACTTTTTTTATCTACCACTATGTTCCGATTTGACTTATCAGACGGAATGACAAGTAAATTGTTTTGTTTAAGGAAAATCCTTGAATCAGATTTTATTCTATTAGTTTTTTTGTATAAATTCCCTTTCTTTAAAAATTGCACTTCTTTGCGCATCAAATTTTTAGCTTCAGCCTCAAAAAGCTTTAAATTATTTTCTAATTGATCATCCATTTTAGTAGGCAAATGAACTGTGTTTTTGTCAAAAGGTATTTTTAACTTCCGAACATAATCCGACCGACCATTCCGAGAATGATGAAGCCATCTCAATTTATATGATAAAGTATCTATAGCAATTTCATTATTACCTATATTGAACTAACCGCATGCTTTTCGAATATTTTGTTGAATAAAACTGTTACTAACTTTCCTACCATCGAAAAAATCAAGTATAGGTAACCTTTATTTGGTCGTTGACCAAAATAAAATGCAGACGTGAAGTTCTGAGTTTGAGTTGAAAAATTGTGTCGTGAAGCCATTGAAAAAGGAAAAGTAGGCATTGCAACTAATGTTGCCATATGACTTCCTAACATGTCAATTGTTATAGAAAAGCTATTCTATATGCGCTATATGCGTTGACATTGCTATTGACTTGACTACTTTCAGTGACGCGCTTCTTGTTTTTTCTCGGGTTCGTGCTCCTTCCACTTTTGCTGAAGTGGATGTTCTTATTGACCGGTTCCTCGATATTGACATCGTCCTTCCGTTTGACATGCTTCTTGCTGGTAGCATGCCTCGCGTCAGCTCCTCTTTTGCTGGAGTGGATGTTCTTATTGACCGGTTCCTCGATATTGACATCGTCTTTCCGTTTGACATGCTTCTTGCTGGTAGCATGCCTCGCGTCAGCTCCTCTTTTGCCGGAGTGGATGTTCTTATTGACCGGTTCCTCGATATTGACATCGTCTTTCCGTTTGACATGCTTCTTGCTGGTAGCATGCCTCGCGTCAGCTCCTCTTTTGCTGGAGTGGATGTTCTTATTGACCGGTTCCTCGATATTGACATCGTCTTTCCGTTTGACATGCTTCTTGCTGGTAGCATGCCTCGCGTCAGCTCCTCTTTTGCTGGAGTGGATGTTCTTATTGACCGGTTCCTCGATATTGACATCGTCTTTCCGTTTGACATGCTTCTTGCTGGTAGCATGCCTCGCGTCAGCTCCTCTTTTGCTGGAGTGTATGTTCTTATTGACCGGTTCCTCGATATTGACATTGTCCTTCCGTTTGACATGCTTCTTGCTGGTAGCATGCAACGTGTCTGCTCCACTTTTGCTGGAGTGGATGTCATTATAGAGCAGTTCCTTGATATGCTTCGCGCTTGTTCCGCTCTTGTCGGAGTGAGTTTTGCTTTTTGCCTTTTTCTCCCTATTGACCTTTTCCACGCTTCTTCCGCTTTTGCTAGTGTGGACAGCGTTGAACTGGTCCTTGTCATCGATCTGCTGTTTATCAGTTACGCCTTTGCTATGTTTGACATTGCCTTTCGGCTGCTGCTGACGAAGATTGTGATATTCCTTGCTCTGGCTTTCGCCTTTTTTGAGGAATCTCTTCTTTATCTTAGCAAATTTCCATCGAAACCGAATGCCAGTTTCCGTAAGGTAAAAGAAGTAAAAGATAAGAATAAAAATTGTAAAAGAAGATATGATAATTGCTCCCAGCATCCCCATGCAATTTTGTGGTGTCAAAGCTGGCGTTAAACAAAAAAAATGACTGCGAACTTTTTCATTCGTGCTCCTTGTGCAGTCATCGCAGCAATAATACCGCTTGATTTCAATTGGGTCGTTAATGACGCAGCAATATGGCTTTGAGCAAACCCCACAGTACAAATGATAATCTGTCGTAACTTCATAAGCAAAATTCAGTAGAAACACAAATATCAGCATCATTATTTGCGTCACTTTTGAATGTAATATTATTCTAAAAATTCATAGAATTGCCAGGTGGGCATACAACAATGTTATCGGTTGTAGTTGATTTCATAAATGAAGCTTCTACCGTCTGTTTCGGATGACATGCTTTGCTGAGATTTTTGTGTCGACTTGCATTATGATGAAAAAATAGCCATTATGATATTAAAGTAAATTTAACTACCGAGAAAGTGGCTAATGACGGTCTAGAATCATGTCAAAGCAATTCTAGATGCGAGTACTTACGAAATCTATGATATAGCATGGAAATCTTATTATCTCTCTATGACTGTGGCAGCAACCATAGACTTCTATAACATGCTAGTTGTAGATTTCCATACAATAAGTAGCACCCTACATTTAGATTAGAAAGATGTCCTCAGACTTTAGCAAATTAAGCACGGAATTCCCTTGGCCACCGTCATAGAAATTAACAATACCATAGAAAGTCAGAAAAAGTATATACCATAGAAACTTAGTTGGTGCAAAATGCAACTTGTGCGATGTGGCTTCCATCTTTTTTGATTGGCATTTATATTTATTAGGCCAATTCTTGATCTGGATTGTTGGCCCTTGTACAAAGACCATGTACTCAAAAGCAATGGTGAATTTACAAAATGCTGCACCGACAGGATGACAAAGAAGGAAATCCCTTTAAACGTTCTATATATACGTTTAAATTGATGTGTGTAATATTGAAACATTGGGAAATAGTTGTCAGTGACTGCTACAAATAGACACACTATATTAATCCATGGAATAGCAGTCTATTTCACATAAAACAATGCCGCCATCTCACTTGCATTTCTGTTCATGAAAATCCTGTAATTAGGTGTCAACAGCTTCCACAACCAACGTGGCAAATAGTTTCACTATGATACAATGCTTTAGATCGAATCTGATCTACAAACCATAGATTTTTTTCTTATGCATCGTTGGAAAAAATGACTTTCCAATACAGAAAGTGTCTGGAAAAGTGTCACTTTTCCTTACTCTTTTTACTTTTCCATACACTTTATCATGTTTTTGAATTCCCTTTTTAAAACACATCATTTGTATTAGAGAATCACACTGCTCATAATTTATGTAGAACACTTTCAAAACAACACTACATTGCGTCTACATGAGTTTGTAATGAATCAAAATCGGCAAAACAATGTCTAAAAATTGAGCACAACATTGTAACAGTTAGAAAAGGTAATAATTTTCGACGAATCAGTGGTCGCAACAGCCGAGTTGCTTGACGTTGATTTGTCTAAATCACCAGAAGGACCCATTTTGCTTGATATGGTTAATTTCGAAGAATTGGTGTTATCAATATATTTGAGAGCTGTTTGTTCGTTTCTCCAATTAAACTGCTTCTTCAGAACTGCTGAAGATGTTCCAGCTTCTGCTAGCACGTTAGCTGCGCTTTTTCTCACTGCGTGTCCCGATAACTAGATGGATTTCGAAGACCCAGAAAAGTAGCCATTTTGACTGTCATTTTCGCTAACATATGTACACCCATAGGCTGCTTGGTGTAATAGCCTGAACCATCCTTTCGCAAGCGAAAACATTTCATAAAACGCCCGTCAGAGACCGAAAATTGAGCCAATAAATTGTCATATTTTTCAAGGTATTGACACATCTCAATCGGAATATTGAATTTATTTTTCACCTGTTCTTCTTTTTGCCTCGATACGGTGTAGTTTACCCACATTCCTGAATGTGAATCGAATTCAAAATCGTCTACATCTAAAGACACCAAATCAGCGCACCTCAGTCCACCGTAATAACAAACAACAATAGCTGCTTTTATATGGATGTATTCACCTGTAATTGGAGCGTCTTTTAAGAACGACAAAATTTCCTCCTTTGTAAAAGTACTAGCTGTCTTTCTGATATACCCCGACTCGAATGATTTGAGCAACATCATAAGACGAGGAAATTTCTGAAGTTTCTCACCAAAATTAAATTGAAATTTGTTATTTATCATTGAATAAACTGACCACAAAGTACTACTCGCAAAGTTTTTGATGTTCCTCAAGTAGTCAAAATATTGCAGGAAATCTTCTTCACTTGGTCTTCGATCATTAAGTTCTGCATAGTCGACGAATTCTTGCCATCTGGTGCTATACTTTTTAGAACTTTTCATTGGATTAATATCAGCAATTATTTCATCACTTGATCTCTTCATCCTCAAGACGATTGCAACATCTAATGAATACAAAAGCCTGCATCACAGCAATATTTCGAATTTGAAATTTGTAGTGTAGATTTCATGGATTGTGATTTCTTTGCAATAATTTGTGACCACGTTTAAAAACGTGACAATTTCTATGTGAATCTATTGACATAATAGTAGATAGAGTCTCAATAATGAACGAATGGATACCGTCTAACATTACGTATTTAGCATAAAGTAAATGTACGCTTTCAAACACATCAACACGATCATTCAAACCGATCGGTCATCTGTCGCATTTTGCTGTAATCTACAACATAACGATGTAACTTGTACGATCAAGCTGTGGTAATGTGACTAGGCGAGTTATTATTATCCATAAAGTTCAATTCCGGACAAAGTTTGCCGAAGACGTATGATAGAGATTAACAATCTTCTCGTGGCGCTCACAGGTCATTTTTCTCTTATTACATGCAACGAACTGCGTGTCCATCATTCCAAAAAGATACCCAGATCTCCTACTCTTTATTCGAGGTGAAGCAGCGATTGAAAATCTTTACATATTCTGAAGCAAACACAGAGTGACTTGTATTTCTTTCCTAGATATACCGAGCAATATGTCACTACAAACTACAAGTATATCATCTTTGTAGCTGAATCAGAAATATACAGGGTTGAAGCAAAATCATATATTAATGCGCTGAATTTGTGTTGCATGTGTTCATCAGACGACGATAAGTAGTGACTTGGCTGCACATTCGCACTAACATGGATGATGAGTTGTTCACACAATGCTTGACATATGCTGACTACCGGAAAGAATTTAGGGTCAAAGTTGATGGCAGAGATATCGGAAAAATTACAACATAAGAAGCACCGTAGGATGGGGTAATTCGGACACCGTGTTCTAGGTTCTTTTATGCATATGTGTCTTCAGTTGTTAGTGTTCTAAAATCCTACATGAACCGCAAATAGGACCTTGTTTACAACATGCAGTGAGCTTGTAACTATAAGCATTGTTAAAATTGGTCTGGATAATTTCTACGAGTGCTACTTAGACAAAGAAAAAAAATGGGTCAACTCGGACACCAACAAGTTCTATAATTGTAAACGAAAAGAAATAGTCACATCAATTTGAATGAACTCTAAAGAAAGTCTATGTGCTTTTGGCACACTCAAAAAATGAATCGCCACCATTAAACCTTCCACAAGGCCACTCAGACACATCACACCTTGAATCAAGTCGGGAACACTGGACTTAATCAATGCTGCTGAGCAGTAGGTGATGAGTCATGTAATCCATCTCATCGTACGATGGATGGCATCTGAGAAATATCCTCTCGTGTTGGAATAGATTGAACAAGTTCCTTCAGCAATTTTTACTGACTTACACTTACTTTCGAAGTTTTGAAATCGAATCTTTCGTATCTATTGATTCCCTCTGTCTGTAGGGCTAGGCAGGATGTGGCCTATATGTAAATTTAACTTTAGAAATTTGCTTTCACTCCGATAGATTGATTCCTTTTTGCTGATTAATGTAATCTTAAGTTAAGGAATGTGTTTGATAATTCGAAACTGCACTTCGGTGTCAAATGTAAAGATGAAAATTACCACACTTGTTAATAAATTTATTCCAAAAATAAGAATTCACGACGACGTTTCGGATGATGCTACAGCCATTATCAAGTGGATAAAACCAGTCTGCACTTAATAAAAGCAGATTCTAAAACTCTTCTGACTGTTGGGTTACTACAATAAGACAACACTTTGCAATTATCAAAATCAATCAAATGTCCGGTATTGTGGGAATGGTGGGCAAGGCGCTATTCATATCAAAATTTACAACTGCTTTTCTATGTTCTTTAAAACGAGTGGTAAAAGATCTGCCAGTCTCTCCTATATAAAGTTTATAACAATTTTTACAAGGGATGCTATAGATGCCGCACTCATTCTTTTTACATTTGTTATTTAAAGAGGAACGAATCGTGTTAGGAAACTTAAAAGCAAGTTTGTTTCTTCTCTTCATACTTCGAGAGATCATCGTTTCACTCATTCGTTTAATCACAAACTTGTTTTTAAGTTTCCTAACACGATTCGTTCCTCTTTAAAGAACAAATGTAAAAAACTGAGTGCGGCATCTATAGCATCCCTTGAAAAAATTGTGACAAATTTTATATAGGAGAGACTGGCAGATCTTTTACCACTCGTTTTAAAGAACATAGAAAAGCAGTTGTAAATTTTGATATGAATAACGCCCTTGCCCACCATTCCCACAATACCGGACATTTGATTGATTTTGATAATTGCAAAGTGTTGTCTTATTGTAGTAACCCAACAGTCAGAAGAGTTTTAGAATCTGCTTTTATTAAGTCCAATCAACCTAATGTATTGAATCTTAATGATGGTTTTATCAACATGATGTTCTTACCACAAACAGACTTGTAAATAGCGCTCATATTCGATAGTTGGTGTTCTTTTGCAGACTGGTTCTCTCCACTTGATAATGGCTGTAGCATCATCCGAAACGTCGTGAATTCTTATTTTTGGAATAAATTTATTGACAAGTGTGGTAATTTTCATCTTTACTTAAGGAATGTGTTTTGACTCCGACAGAAGTATTTAACAACTTGTATCTGGCTATTTAAGACGAAGAATGATTAGGTGTCCAAATTACCCCATCTTACGGCAAATCGTAAAAGGTTTTTGGTGTAAAAAACAATATCAGACATGAATAAGATATTAGATAAAAAAAGATCTAATTATTACATATCCATGTACGGATATTATATGCATGAAATGTATACATACGCGTATAGACATGAAAAAACACTTTAAGAATAAAAAGACAAAAATACAAAAGGAGAATGTACATTATACATGCAAAAATCAATGAAAAATTTTTTCTTTAATGAATAACTGAGCAAACCCGGCAATAGATGATTAACAAGATATGGAATTAAAAACCGGATGATGCGCTGACACAGAATGACGCATGGGATATCACAAAAGAAAGAGGCGATAATCGAGATACTTATCGCGACCATTTAGAGGTGCGTTATACTGTTGGATCCAATTAGCTTCAGCAGTACGACATTGAATCTCGGAATGATGTCTACTCAGAAAGGGAAATGGAAAAGTATGTTTGAGAGACTTGATGGCACGAGGAAGCATGTAATGAAACATATGAAGATGTTCAGATACAGAAGTAGAAGAGAGGTGCTACCGATGTAAAATTCATCAGAAAGTACATTGTCCTTTATAAAGTGCATTTTTACTAGTACATAATAATGGGTTGGTGATTATGAACGAACGTTACAACGAAAATAAATTGCGAGACTGTTGATTCACAACACGAACAGGAAAGTCAGATTTTTGTGTAATTCGGCGAATTTTATTGAAAAATGAGTCGATGATGCAAGGAACTTTCAAAACACAGGAGTTCCCTACTTTATGGCATGAAGACATCAATCTCTTAGAATAATGAAATTTAAATTTCTACACACTAAGGTAAGTTCAGAGTGAGATTTGCAATTAGCAAGTCATCGAACTTTCGATGGGCATTTATTAATTATTGCAGGCGCACTAACTTAGGCGATTATTCAGTAATGTGTTGCCAGTTGCCATATTTGTGAAATGAAAAACGCATTTCTCTTGATGATGATTCGAAACGCCACTTGCATTCCAACTAATTAAACAAAATAGAAATATTTCACACGTATGGACCATGTATCTGAAAATTATGGCAATAAAGCATTTCCCATGCTTAAAAATCTGGACTTTTATCAAAAAGTGAATTGCGTTGCATACTCGTATATGTAGCGGTAGGATAATATGGATTCTAAAGTGATATTTAATGAATGCCCGTCGAAATTTCACTAATCTGCTTGTTGCGAATCTACCCGGGCATAGCTGCAACTTTAAATATGGAGTTGTGTCGATGTTGAAAGATGTGAACTGCATGTAGGCATGCTGATGACTCCTGATATTGAATGAATTGGCAGTATTCAGGTTAGCTCTCATTTTTCAATTGAGGATGCAGCTCAATATCTAATCATTCTATTTATATTAAGTTCATAGTAGCTGCATTTATGAATCAGCCCACCCTTATCTATAATTGCACCGGGGATAATTAGCCTACATTGCTTTATTACCGAAATCAGATACGATAACAGTATTTCACTAAGGAAATATTAAAGCTATTCAGAAAGTGCCAATTCCATTTTCTTAATTTTTTGCAATGAGGTGATTTATTCAAAAAATGAAAATCATATTTTGCACCGAATAGTGATCACGCATTAACAAGAGCAAGTTATTATTGAAGCAAGGACAGTGATGAATGATGAGTAAATGATTTTGTTGAGCCACTTCATCTCTTTAAACGATGAAACATATCTTAAAAGTAAAGCTTATCGAATCAAAACCACACTCAAAACCACACTTTAGGAAACTCAATCGCCCGCTCTCCGTATGAATAGCGCTTCAAAGAATATGAATTGCTTGTCTTCGGATTAGGGCTGCGCGTGGTGCACCGGTTTTAGGGCCGGTGTACCGAATACGTTCCAAGTTCCTATTTTGATTTCTGTCCGAGTATCCAAAAAGCGTAATCCGTTGTCGGTCCTGAGTCCATGGGGGGAAGACCTTGGTTGAGCGTGGATGGATTGTATGGTAGCGCCTTCAGCCCTCTGAAATGGTCATATGTGCCGACTTGTTGCCTCCTCGTGGTCCCCCCCTGGGTAACGCCAACAACAGCGGCTCACTGGCGAGTTCTCCTCTTTCCGCAACGCAAGGTAGAGAGACTATGGGCTTTGACAACCGATGCCAATGCCGATTACTCAACATCAGATGGCAAGAGCGTATCACCAACGATGAAGTGCGCAGACGCACATTCCAACCGCCGTTACCACGCCTTCTAGCTCAACGGCGCATGCGTTGGCTGGGGCACATGCTCCGCATGCCTAGTGAACTGCCAACGAAACGTGTGCTCGATTTTAATCCGACAGCCTCTGGATGGAGAAGACTTCGAGAGCGCCCACACAAACGATGGATGGACGTGGTTGTCGAAGATCTCAATCAACTCGGTATCTCCATGGATGACGCATCGGAGTTGGCCCTGGATCGACCATCTTGGAGACGAATGGTGTCAAGAGCGGCCTCAACGCCTCACAGGCACGAGTCATAGGCAGGTAGGCAGGTGCCGAATTATTCGATTTCCGATAAAGATGATATTTTGCTGTATAGTTTCAAACAGGGTTTCGGAGTCCTAAAATTTTGATAGGACTCCGACTCCGACTCCGGGTTTTCAAAGTTTAAGGACTCCGACTAAATCTTAAGGACTCCGACTCCGACTCCGACTCCGGGCACCGAAGATTCTCCAGTCTTCTCAACTCACAATTTTGGCTCTAAGTTATGCAACTATAAACTTCATTTATGTAAATGACATTTTTACATGTCTGCGTCACGAGCCACTTGAATGGCCTCCACATCTTCCATAGTATCATTGTAATCTACTCTTAATCAGCCCCAGAGGAATAGTCCCACCAACCATGCAAAATGAACAATTGACAGACATTCTCATATTAAATGACCAATACTGCGCGTGCGCCATAGGCTTAATAAGAAATAACTTTGAGCATCAAATTTTCACTTCAATTCATAACATGCTTTTAAGTTTAACCCAAACTTCTGCTTCAGTAGAGTGATGATGTAGAAAACAGATCGTCTTTGACCTAACTAAGTCAATGTTGAGTAGACTAACAAGTAATTAACAACCCTGTACATGTTTTTGCCCTTTATTACATCAGCAGAAATTATGCCAATATGTGTTGTTTACTAAATGATATCAATCAAGTAAATAATATATTTCTCTTAATTGTAATATTTCATACTTAACAACTTTTTTAAACTTTCCAAATTTATGTTAATTTTTGGCCTCACAATTTTTATTATTAAGGCCATTTTCATCAAAACTAAGCCCTAGAGAACACTGTGAAAAGTTAACTGAAAGTGAAAACTGTCCAAATTTATATAAAAAAATACCACTCATAAAAATGCAAAAGCTAGCGTGGCAGTAACCATAGTTATCCCATAAATTAAACATTCTTGAGTATCCATTTCATATCATACTGTAAGTTATTGATTGTTATTGACAAATCTCAAAGCATGTTTTATTTATACCAAAAACATTTAGCGAAATATACAAAAATAAAATCGGAGATCAATATCGAGTTTGGTCAGCACTCTCTGATTCGGTCTTTTTATGTATCTGAGATGGCAGTTTTATGCATGTCATCCTTATCAAAGAAATTATTACAGGTAGGTCCTACATATTGATCTGAAACGCTTTATTTTGAAAAATATCATAGATATTTCACAATCAATAAGCTTCGTAGATAATTGTATTGATATGTCTTGAGAATAAAGATAACTTAACGGAATGTAGTAATAATGTCACGCTAACTTTTGCATTTTTATGAGTGGTATATTATTTTATATAAATTTGGACAGTTTTCACTGTGTTCTCTAGGACGTTCTGTTGTATTCTCTTAGTATCATTCGTGTTACTGTTCAACTATCTACTGTATACCGTAAATATATTCAGTAACTGTACGTGATTCCATATACTCGTAAATGCGAGGCTTATAGTTATAATAAAATATAGTGTTAAAATATTAGGCTTAAGTTGTGATACATGCATTTACTACGTCAATTGAAAATATTCACAAGATTCGATAGGAAATTATCGTAAACACATACACTTAAATATCTTTGTCCTTAAATTATGTGAAACTAAAACAAAATTGACGTTGCTTATAGTAAGAATTGTAGTTTGATATAAATATATGAAGACTACATACCTTTTTATGTCTGTCTGTACATTGTCTTTTTTCTTTTTGGACTCATTGGCCGCCTCAGCCTCCACCTCTTTAAACTGTATTGGATGGTGCCGTTGTAAATGCCTCTTTAAATTAGAGGCATATGAGCCTGCTCCTCCTTTAATGCTTATTATTGTGCCATAACCATCGCCATTTGAATTACCGGTACTGCATATGCAGGTAAATTCATCTTTCTTCTGTTCAAAATATTCGTACACCTTTCCTCTTAGAGGTCTTTTTGGGGAGCCATGTCACTACTCACTATGTCAGTTGAATTGAATGTGCAGAGAAACTTACCGTTCATATTTTTTATAAGTTAGATCGACCACACCTCTTTTGTGACCTCGGCTCGCATTCGTAGTCGTGTCTTATTCAAGTCGTTGACTTAGCGTTGGTTTTACAAAGTCATCGGGCCACAGAATTAGACAGGTCGTCTCTTCTTCTGTTTGACTAGAAGGGAAGCATTGGAACGTGCAACGTTATTGAAATGGCACAATCTGCTGACTAAATACCATAGCAATCGAACAATGAGAAGCCAGTTCAGCATTAAAAACGGCAAATTGTACAAAGTTTCTGTGACTGTTATCAACCGGATCACACAGCAAAGAGACACAGACGATGTCAAGTTCTACAGAGAAGTTTGTGAACGTTTTTTCATGCGCCTGCTAACTTTTTTTAAAATGATCGGAGGGCCCAACATTATCGAGAAAACTTTTGCGCAATGATCTGAATTCTTCGAATCTGAAGGAATCGTGGCGATCGGAGCATTTTGAAGGAATTTAGAGCAATCCGCAAGCGACGCACGACTATTTTTCCTATCTCTGTAAGGTATTAAAAATTTCTTTTTGCCCACTTATTAAGTTCCTGCATGTGCCATTTGTTTGAATCAGTTTGCACTTCTAGCAAAGTGACACAGATAAACAATCTAATTCTGTGCATCGGGCAAACTGTTTGATCATGTTCGATTGCTATGTTTTTGACGTCAATGCATCTTCAAGGAGTGGCAGGCAGTGGCGGGATTCCCACAGAATAAAATTAAAGACAAATCATATCAGCGAATAGGTTCGTTCAAGATAGCACGGGAGAATGAAATAATTTGATTATCATGAGTGAAGGTCGATTCATATCTCGGGCGCAGCACGGCTATTAATCAAATTCGTTACTATTTTATCTTAGCTAGCCATCACAGACTGCTCAATGAATCACTCGAAAGAAAACAATAGCTTATAAGTAGAATACAATTACAAAGTATTATATCCTGTAAGAAAGAAGCCTACATGTAGGCAACATCATATACGTATTATCAATAATCGATCATTCGTCTGATTATAAATGTGTAATGTTCTGATAGCTATACGTCTATATCAAATCAATTGGAGGATAACAAATTATGTATAGTAGTAGCTAGAATGCTTGATGTAGGCTAATCAACTTGTTAAGTTATGTATAAAGTAAGTTATATTAATTGTATAAAATGATCAAATGATTAAATATAATAAAGATATTTGTCTAGAATGTAGATTAATGTCGCTAGAGAAACTCGGAAGATAAAATGATGGAAAATATATTTTTGAAAATGCTATCTTTTATTGAGGCTACAACAATTTTACTACTAAGTCGGAGTCCGGAGTCCTATCATTTGATAGGACTCCGACTCCGACTCCGGCCAAATGATAGGACTCCGGGGGACTCCGACTCCGACTCCGACTCCGCTCCGAAACCCTGGTTTCAAATATGATTATTTCATTTTATCTGGTATGTTAGTCCCAACACATTAGAGGAAAATGTATCAGGCATACAGCATCATTAATCCTTTAATCCAACTAGGAGAACATTCAATCATATTCATCAATTCAATTCAACTTTCTAATTTCAATATCAGAAAATTGAAACCTTCTGAAAATCACGGATATGTCATAAAATAACCGATGCATTTCCTGATGTCGAGGAAAGATGTGGAAACTGACGAAACCGAGACAATTCAAGTTCATGACAGATCATTTTAGGCCACGAGATCTCAATTCGGAATTTCAGAATCTCATAGTGAATACCTCGCTGTTGCTGTTCTTGTTAAGATATCTAGCAGCCAGCGATGACTCCGAAAGATTTTCAGCATCCGCTAACATCAATACATTAGGGAGAGACTTCCTCAGGTCGAGTAATATCGAGATGTTGACACCTTCCAAAGTTATTTTGCAGACAACGATGACATTGTTTCTAATCTCTACATTTCCTGATGTATTCACGCATTTTGAAAAAGGAAAAAGTGAACTCCTTTGCAGATGTATATACACTACACCTGTAAACCCGACGTTTCGTCCCCACCTTACTCAATAATTCAGTCATTGCAATTTTTTGCCATTTTTTGTTACTTGTCTATATGACTCCTACAATCCAGGTATAAATAATTCCATTTGAAGTATCACAAGGACGTGCAGGTTGAGTATGATGCGAGTCACTTGCAAGCGCTGGCAAAATAAAATTAAAGGAGACCTCCCTGTGCTAGTCTGCTTCGAGTTCTTTAGAATTATTAGAATTTTCCTAGTAGTCTATGACATTTGCATTTAATTCTAGAAAACATGAATGCTTATTATGTAAGATAGAGACCATGATAATGCAGAACACGAAACAAATAATATTTTGCCTGTATTTTGAAAAGTGTTTTAGCGCAACTTTTTAAAATCTTGATGCGGCTAGCGCACAGCCCTTCTTCAGATTCATTTATTCCGGTGACCTTGTGATTGATCGACACGCCTCTAAGCCCAGCAGGAGGAAGCATTATGCCATTAAGTGATCGGGATAGGATAAATCAGCAGTCGATAATAAAGTTATGGTTAATCATTGCTATCAGAGAAACCCTGATATTGTCACTGAACACATCTCAAATTGTAAAATACAAAGTTTCGGTTGTGTCAATAAAGTTGCTTCCTCTAACTTTGAAGGATTCTGATACCAATCTTTATTCCCTGTTGTTTTTCACTTTCATTTCATAGAGGAACAATGTGACAACGTTTTTAAGGGGAACTTTCTCCAATTCATGAATAAGGCTATTAATAAAGTGTTGTCCTGTCAAACACAATTAATGTTTAGTGATTTGTTCCATTTTCAGACAAGTAAGTAAGCAAATTTGCACATGAACTTTTATTATTCGGAAGACTAGAATATTAAAAGGCTGTATGGCATCTCCGAATTCAAAGCGCAGCAATAATGACTTGAATTGAAAATTTAGAATCTTCCAATCTATCTCGTCTGACCATGTAAAATGACTGAGGTAGATTTTGCTTCGAGAATTGTACGATGCAAAAATGTTAAGTGAATTGGATTTAGGCAAATCTGCCGAATTCCTTTCTTTCTGACCCAGGGTCCCCATTTTCTCCTTGATTTCAGTGTAGATGACATTTTCTTTATAAAAGTCGCAGTTATGGTTGTCCTCATTATCTGTAGCCTATTATCATCACTCCAGGTAGTTGGATAGCAGAGTTGATTATTGACAGCATTTCCGTACAAGGTCCAAGGTCCGAGTCTGTCCGGCAGACAGCCCCAACGTACTGAAAGTTGCAAATGTGAATGCTGTAAGCACAATCCAAAAAGCTTGTTAATACAAATTGGTTGTTGCTATCACAAAAACTTTAGTATTATATTCAAACATATTGTCTGTCGCAGTCACGAGCTTATAGATTTAACTGTTTCTTTGCTTTCTGCTATTTGTAGCAAGCTTCTGCAGTTATATATATATAATGGCTTTCTGCATTTTGTCACAATTTCTAATAATACTTTTATTTGATACAAGCTTGAATATGTTCTGCGTGTAAATAGTCATCTGTTTCGTGCAGGTAATTAATTGTGATTATCATCATGAAATTAATCCTATATCTAACTTAGGCTATCTATTATCTCATTATCTTTTAACATTTAATCTACCGTCATTATGCAGAACACTTAATTACATTTGGTTGTCGTAAAAGTAGTGCTGACGTTGTCTTTCTTTCTATTAATCTGGCCATTGGTCACTCTGTGTACATTCGGCACTTAACTGTGTACTAGTGCTGTCAACTTACTTTTTCAGAAAAGTAATAAGGTTCTTTTTCTAAAATTAGTAAAATCTGCTGCACTGAGTTTTTCACTCACTCGGTTAAAACTCCTTAAAAAGCGTGTGTAATAACTCAATAAATAGAGAGAAATCTAATAGTTCTCGATCTACGCTTTGTGTCTATGCAGCATTGTGAAGGGATTACCAGATGAGCAGCGTAATAAATTTTGATTTGCCTGCGACTTTCGGCGGGAAGCTTCGTAATCGCTTGCTTGCAACTACATGCCGTTAGGAAGTCATGAACCACATATATTTTGGTAACCTCTTTCAACCATGGTTTCACAGTATTTTCATATTTTTTCCCAAATTGATCGTTTAAACGTGCATCAAAACAGCTAGACTCTTCTGTCCTTAAGTTTCATTTTAATTTTGGTGAGTATATAATATAATATTAGAAGCCGATATTAGAAGATCGCTGTAGACTTCGGAGAGCCGAACTTTATCGACTTCGCACATCAGTGTCAGATGACATGTCACATAATCTTGTTTATCTTCAATCTCAATGTGTCTTCAGAATAATGTCTTCTGTGTTTATTATGTTATTGAGAAGATGTGCAATTAAAGAGTGATCAATTACAAGTATTCAGCTGAATGGTATGGTTAGGATAAGGAAAGTGCAGAACATTTAGCGTGTCTAAAAAGTTCCCGCAATGCTCGCATAATATTTTGCGCAGACATTAATGTTCTTTAATCTAATAAGTATCTTAAAAATGTCGATCTCTGACTGATGAATTGACTTCCTGATGTTCTCTTGGTTGACTTCCTGATTGACTTTCTTCAACAATTTCAGCTGTCTTTGAGTAGATGGCTATGTTTTCTGAACTGTCTTAGAAGTCAATAGTAGACTTTGACCACTTTCCGATTAATGCAGAGAAATTGGAAACTCCTCTAAGAATTGCCAATGCCAACGTGCCCTTCATATTCAGTAACAAGATGATATAAGCATGGTATCTTCCTTATCACTAATGATGGCTGAGTTTGCTTTCAACATCATTGAAAAAGAATAATTGGATATGCATATACCCAAAATGTACATAAGACATGTTGATGATGTCCTGACTATTTTCAAAAATTAGGCTGAATCCTTCTTAAATCATAGGAACTCAATCCAGCCCGCTATCCAGTTTAATTCAGAGAAGCCTGAAGATAGTACTATCCAATTTCTCGACATGCTCGCATGTTTTAAAAACAGGCCAATCGGCACGAATTGGAATCTAAAGAAAATGAGCAATCTGGTGAGCCCAATGAGTCAAATGAGCCCACTAAAAAATCATGCTGTCCAGATTTCTTCAAAAATACCGGTGTTATTCAACAGATCACAAAAATTGACTGGTGAGCCCCATGACCGTGAGAACAATAAAAACATCATTCGTGAGATCTTCATTCAAAATGGATATCAACCGAAGCAAAGTGAAAGAATATTTGCAGAAAGTCCTAAAAGAAAAAATGAAAGTGAAGGCAATGAAAATATAGTTTACTGGAAATTACTCTTCATCAGCAACACTTTGAGCAAAGTAAACTCCAAATTTAAGCAAATAAATAAAATTTTAGAAAAAATCGCGCGAAAAGTTGCCATCACCACCTTGAAAAGTCAAAACTTTATAAAAAATGAAGATTAAATTCCTTTTAACGAATGCAATGCTCTTCCCTCGTTTACTTATGTGAGCTATGCAGTAAAATCTACTTCGGAGAGACTCGTCCGCTTTTACACAAACGAATCAACGAGCACTTTTGACGAAAATTACTAAATCACTCTACATCTAATCTTTTACCAATAAAGATCAACCGCTTAACAACGACACCCAGTGAGAGTCACTTCTACTTTATTGATTTTTCAATGACTTTAAATTGTATAAAAACTGACCCTTTATTGTCTTCTATCTCTATGCACTGATGATGGTAGCCATCGATGCTACTGAGCCATGTTTGCGAATAGAATCTGTTCAAAATTTACGGCTCCTTTAACTCAAATGTGCAACTTCTTTATTCGAATATGTTTGTTGCCGCAGCTTTCACATTGTGACTAACCGGTATACTCTATGCAATTCAGAATTTCTCGTCTGTCCTTCATTTTCGTCATACTCATTAATTTTGCTACTTCAGCTGGTAATAAAATATGGAATGCAATACTTCTACCACTACTGATTAAAGAATACAAAATTATTCATATTAGGCCCTATTCAAAAGCAATATCATTTCATTTGATCATCTTTACGAAACCTAAATTCGGCGAACCGATAAAATGTCAACTTTCAACAAGTGCAAATCATTATATTTCAAAAATATACACATTAATGTGCAGAATTCGGAAAAATTTGCTCATACCAATATTCATTTCAAAGTCAAAGCTATGCGTTCAACTGTGGAAAGTCTACAGTTTATGATTAGTACATTTCCATTATAAATTCCTGAATCATTCCTGAACGTCAGTTGAGTTTTGCATTGATGATGACATCTTAATTGCCAATTTTAGTAATATCCGGCATTTTAATCTCAGGATGAGTAATGCCAATTGAAAAGTAACCTGGTAATTGCATGATTCACAATAATACACGTTGCGCTAATTCAAAGCATGTTGTAGGAAAGTATTCCTTTGATTAATTATATAAACCTTAGAGAAACTTCTCCTGAACTGAATAGTAACAATCGATTTAAGCGATTACCATTTTGCAATTTTGTAGTCTATCAAATGACAGCTATTTTAGTCATTAGAGGATAGTAGATTTTGCTAACAAATTTCAAAGTCTGCGTTGAAGCTAAAATTATTTGAATTGCTGAATCTGAACATTTCAAGCATGCAGCCATTTCCAGATGACGGACAGGGCACAATAAACTCCGATAAAGCACTGGCAGTATGTACATGTACATGTATATGCAGTGTATGTGTAAAAGAGTTGCTGTTCTCATTAGACGGACTTTCTCAACGATAAATCGTTCTCTTAAAAATCGCATCATTCAGATCATCTTCCAGAACTTTTCTTGAATGATGAATTGTTTGAAAAAGAAAGAATATCGGAAGAGATGCTGAGAACTCGAACATGCATATTACAATATCATAATCACAAATTTTCTGCCGAAGTCTTCATCAGGCCGAAAATTTGTGATTATGATAATGTGATATACATACAAGTATATTGTCCGAGTTCTCAGCATATTTTCGGATATTCTTTCTTTTTCAAACAATACTTTGACTCGATGACTTATATTTTGAATCATCAAGACTGCAGAGTGCCAGTTCACATGGCCATATGGAAAAATATCCTCAGATTTGAACAGCATAAAATATCCTTGATAGCCGTAGACGCCCTGGTCGCCGTTGATGGCCATGCAGGGTCTCACAGTACAGCGTGGTATGCCCCAAAATGCTTAAAATATCTAGAATGGTTCAACAAGCTGTGGTACTGTTTTTTTAGAATAGTAAGCGTGAGTAAGTGCTGCAGTTCCTGCTCTAGTTAGGTGCATGTTAGAGTACCTCTGCTCTTATTTTGCGACTTAAAACATTTTCTGAGCTCGACATGATGCTTTGCTATGATGGTTTCAGTTTCCCTATAATCCCATGAAACGCGAATTTCATGTTAACAAATTTATTTCAATACTGTTGCAGTTATTGTGGGACTGCGTCTTAATTTTCGTAGCGATGCAGTCGTGGCCTTGACACCTGTATTTTCAACGTTCGTCATCATACTGAGTTCAGCATAGAAATGAATTGTTTAGCTGAAGTTGACTAGAATGGAAATTGACTCAAGGTCGCGGCACAGCCGGTGAACTTAGTTGGGGCATGAATGACCAATGAAAGGCTTAGATTTGCACATGTGACTGATTCTAGCCCAATGCTTCAGCCGCCGACAAGTGTATCTCAGTAACAATGCGTGCGATTTGTGTGCCGCTGTTGTGCATGACGCTTGACTTCCATTCTAGTGATAACTATTGTTATCAATTTCTATGGTGTTCACTGTTCTGCATACACCGCAATCATGGTCATTTCACCCTTTATTGTCATGCTGAGGCATATTCTATGACTTCATATCGTTAGTAGGCTACTTGAGATCAGACATAAAGACAAGGTGTCAACTGAATCCAGGGAAACGGCTTACGTGTGCATAATGCTGGTAACTTGGCACTAGAAGCAATTTAGGTGATTGTGCGCCATAGGTGAACAAAGACTTCATTGCAAGCGCACAAGAAATACAAAAGGTGAGAAACGTATTACGTATTGCTCAACAAGATATAATTATTAGGAATGAATATTTCAAATTTAAATGTCCACGTAGCCCTACTTTGAAAACACAAGATTGATAATCATCTGGAAAAAAATAAATTGTAGTCCTAGAACTTGCACTACTGGAAACCCAATTTACAGCAGCCCCCTCAGCAAATGTAAATTTTGGCATCTTGAAAACGTTGCAGATTTCTCGAGAAAGTTGTTGCCGATCTTTTGCAGTCTGCAGTTTAGGACTTGCTCATATCATTTCATGCTTTCATGTGTTCTTCCGGTCAACATCTCTCTGAGGATTGAGTAGAAAACTGACAGGACAGGTAGATCTGAAACCTCACTGTCAATGCAAATACGTGCAAATGCAGGTGACGATGTCCAAAGTGAATCCAAAGTGAAAAGGTCTATCTGAAACACTCATACTAAAAACTTTTGTCTTCAATTAGAACAGGATCTGCATCATACAAGGTTGGACTTTGGATTTAGGGCTAAACTTGGGTTTTAAGTCGACCTTGAGTAGATGATAGAAAAGGTGGGTTTTCTATAGATGTTGCATTTATACAAATCCAGTTATAAAAATCAATGTTTTGATTTGAATCTTCATGAGAAATACATGATAGGAACACAAAGTTTCACTCAATTTACAGAATATTTCAAAAATGAAATACTTGTGATTATTAGCTAAGCTTATTTCATGTTGGGCTTGGCAATACCGCGCATTGAAAGTTCGTACATATAGTATTTGCTTTAAGCTTGCATGTATTTTTATTGTATTTGTGCAACCCTAAACTGTCTGCGATAGCCGTCATTTATCCAAAAATGAATTCCTTCCAATTTCATATATTCTAAATATGTTTAGCCATGCACTCACTGCGCAGCTATATTTATTAAGTCTGTTTATATTTCTGAATGTTAAAATGAAAACAATTGAAGGGTTCGGTGCATTAATACGTTAAGTGCACTTTTTTCATTTTTGAGTAGTTGGAGCTTAAAGTCTGCCGATCCCTGCTATCATTAAATTTTCGATGTAGGTATTGATTCTTCTTCAGTACTTTATATGTCAACTAAATAATAATTTCATATCAAAAGAGATAAAGATAATTTAGCCATGGAAATTGATCGATGCGTGCACTTAACATCCTAATGCACCCAACATTTGTCATGTCAAAACATGTCAAGTACAGATATGATTTTTGTATTTCATAAAATCGTATAGTGCGATGCTTCAGAAACATGCAATGTGATCTTTCAATGCAACTTTTTTCTCAGTTGAAACTCTGAGTGGTTGATTACCATGCATTCTGCTGATTAGTGGTCAGGGCCCAATAACTTTGTCAATACGGATTTTCGTATTCTATCTGGACTGTTCGACTAATGTCGAATAGACAACAAAGTGCTTTCTTACAAAAGCGACGCTTACCATCAATCTTGCCATTATCTATTTTTACATTGAATTTTATAGCAATACATCGATCTTTTTTAAATTGAAACGCAGTCTCGCACGAAGCTCTTCTTCGATTTATCACTATTGTTACGGCTATCCCCACAAAAAAACGGATACATTATTAGAATCACCCTCAAAGTTGATCTCCTCTGCTTACAAGATGAATTTGCGATTAGGCAAAAGTTGTCAATACAGGCTTTGTGCCTATCATGTCACAGTAACATTATTCCATATGTCTATATATATAACGAAGTTGACTATAGTTGGCTGCATCATTAAAGCTTATATCAAAGCAAAGATGAGACATTCACAAGATTCACACCAATGCAAGCCGACAGACAATGAAAATATTGTTTTGTGATGTTGTCAGAAAAGCAATTTTTGAATTGTTGATTTCTTAATCAAATTTTGAAATAGCTGCATTATTTCACAAAATCCCTACTCCATGCTTATTCATGTTAAATGCCGTGCACGAATATGTGAAGTGCACTTAACATCAAAATGCACTGACAATTTTGTATTTGACATGTTTAAGCACCGAGACCTCCTAAACAAATTTGAATTTCTGGTTAAATACTATTTATGATTAAGCCCGCATGGTCCAATTAATACAAAAATTTACTTAAATTTTTCAAAAATGTCACTTAACATGTTAATGCACCGCACCCTTCAATTGCTTTGGTATAAGCAATGTGTAATTCAATCATACTTAAATCAAAGATCTTCAATTAGTCATTATACCAGTGCAGGTTAAATTAAAGGAAATCCTTGTAACACAATGCATCTTAGGTTACTAATTACAGTTATTGTAGTAAAAATAATTTCTTCCCACTGATACCGCACTTGTCATGGGCCAAATAGGAATTCGGGCTATAGAAGAATATTTATGTCAGCACAAAATTCAGAGAATGCACTTCGTTTACTTCATTCCACTCATTTATTGAAACTTGGGGTTAGGTTTTGGGTTTTTACCCAAGTTGTGCCCCAAAACATGTATTGGGTACACCCAATACATGTTTTTACCCAAAGTTGGCATCAAGCACATAAGGCTCACAAAAATATGGCAATAATAATATCTGTAAACATTGAACAATTTACATGACGAATGTTTAATGCGCAACATTCTTGTTACAACGCTTACGATTGCAGCGACTAAGAATTCTGAAATTTGAATGAACTTATGGATTCATTGTCCAGCTGCTTCTTTGGTCAAAAGTTTAATTTGAACAACGATGTAGCACTTTATAAAGTAAAATGAAATTGATGAAACATAGTGCATGCCGCTTGTCAGATTCACTTTTGTTGATATTGTTCATTTCATCACCATGGAAATTTAAAATATTTATAGAATAACTGTGCTTTAGAGCAAAATATGTAAATAATATTATATTTAAAAAGAAAGTTGGGAAAATATCGTATAATGTTTTCCTCAGTTGCTTAATCCGTGTAAATTAAAAATGTCATGCAAGCTGATATGCCAGATAAGAAATATAGTATTTTTACAACGAATCATTTGCATTCTCTGCTATGATGTTTCCCACAAATGCTTATGTAGAGATAAACAGATGGAGACGTACATATGCGTGCGTGCAACATGAAAGCGCAGACAAAGCCGAAAATAAGCACTTTTTGATACAGTCGGATTCAGGATGAGCATGACTTTGCTAAACAATATGCCAGTGCTATCTTGTAAGTAGCATCCACATATTTCTGTGCAACACAATTTTTGTAAGAAAATTTATGACAATTATTGTGGTCCTGATGCAGTTTGATCATGTGGTCATTGAGTACGTGTGCTCTTGATGCTGATGTTTGCTGGTATGTCATGTCATACCAGACTTTGTCACAAGATAGATTGCAACACTGCTTCAATTATGCCTATTTGTTAAGTTTTGAATTGAAAATTCTTCATTTGCTTTGTGATGTATTAAATCCTGTAAACTACGGCAACATATTAGCTACGAGATGATTTTTTACTCCCTAGAGGAAAATTTGACCATCTATATTTGCGCTTTATAGATTCAGTTGCTGATCATTAATACGATGATTTCCTGGTTTTCTGTGATGTCTGCGACAAATGGTCCCTGAGGTAATAAATTATATACGTTCCATTGATGTGATTGATTCATGCTGCTTTTGTAGTTTTTTTACTTAAGTGGCATTGATTGTTTAGATTGAGACGCCAGCAGACACTTAGAGGAATAAAAATAACTCCCTGGTTGTTACACATCTACACTTTCAGTTTCAAGGAATGCGTACTGAACATCACTTGCGGCATCAGAGAGATATTTGTATCAAATGACAGTGTTGAAACACTGTCATTTGATTCGATAAGAAGATAACTGCAGCGTTCTTGGTATATGAATACTTCAGCAGTATGCATATTGTAGCATACCATTAATGGTGCCGGTTACGGTATAATTTGACATGATATACATGTAAGCTAATATATCACAGTGCGTGAGACAGATAAATACTCACTCATTTATGTCAACCATTGCGAGAATGCAAAAAGGGTTTCGCAGCTGGAACACGACTCCGGCTCTCTACCACTGCTCCGGGAGGCTCCGGTTCCGAAACAAGATTCTTTTAGACATATAGTCGGGCCGACAGCATGGGACCGAAAATGATGTACACCGCATGGCTACTACGAATCTGCACGTCTGTCGACGTCAACCTGGTTCCTCTTCTTGACAGGCGATCAAAGAACAGGCTGAAGTGTCAGGCAAAACCGACTTTTGTCTGTGCTTTCTATGATTAAGTGAGAAGTACTACGGTAAATGTAGAATCGTCTTTAGGTCATAAACTCATGTTGTTTATGAAGCTAGGCACATTTATATAGGTCAAATCGCCATTTTTTTGTCGTCAAATAAAAAATTTTGATTTATTTTTTTGCCTGAAAGTTGCTTTCTTTAAATACATTTTCGAATACATCACCGATCGGAGGCATAAACGCATGCAGGATAGAAAATGACCTAAAGATATTTCATGCCTTATGACTAATGAAGCTGGTGCTTCCCATATAAAGCCTATTTTATGAGGCATGAGTCGCAGAGGGATGCCATGAAAATCTTCTCTATTTTGGGGGGCAGTCTAAAGTCTGTGATTTAGTCCTTACCACGACCGCTCCTTTATACCGTTTAATCACAGGCGAGCATAAATATTTCATTCTTCCAGAGTGAGACATTATTGATTATAAGAGGCCTTAAAAAGAAAACAATCGGCATCCAATTGGACTCACATATAATTAAGAGCACGAACCGGGTAGAACTCGGCATACTGGCAGAATCGTAGCAGCCTTGGATAGGGTGCACTGCATTCTCGGAAAGTCCAATTTTCTGCTTTGTTCCCTGAGGAAGCTCGCACTGCCGGTTGGGCAAAATTGTTCAGAAATCTAGCTGTCAAACCTCCAACACTCAGTGATCAAGTGAAAAAATGGATATTTTCACATTGAACAAAAATTCCTTTTAAATGAAAAGCACTTCAGACTACTGTATCGAAAATGAGGCACTTATAATAAAATAACCATGTGCTTTTAAAGGAAGAGAAGAATTATTAAGAACCAATAATGCGTTTCTGTATGATATTTGCCAAGAGCTTTTCGCAAGACTATTGCGCTCTCGGCTGAAAACTAATCTCAGGGAAGTCGGTGATACCTCTTAAAATACAGATTAATGATTCTCAGTAGGTTGTGCATTGAGAGGACATGAAGGCCAGCAGATTTTAGGGGGTCAACAACGACTACCTGTAACGATGACACACCTGCATTCGCTTCAGCTACACTATCAAGTATCACTTTTTCTAGCAAAGTGGCTGATTTCAAATACACATAAAACTTTAAGCCGGAGCCGTGGTATTTTCTGTCGGCTTCGGCTCCGACGTGATACCACGGGTGCGGGCGGCTCCAGTTCCGGCTGCGGTTTCGAAATCCTGATGCAAACCTTCGGTTGCACCTACATGAAGATTCAAGATGCAACTGGAAAATGGAGTCTTTTGACTGAGATTTCTTGATGACATCACCAATTTCATTTATCCGGCCACTGCCTTTATTGCATGGTTCTATTCTGCATTCTACACTATTTTTTCACTACAATTACCACAGCTGATCATTAAAAGCGGACCACCCACATTGTGTCCAAATTCAATCGATATTTGTATCGCACAGCAACGCGCGAAGTAGTATTCCAAAGCATACATTCACAGCGTTCAAAGAATCTATGATAAACATGCATCCGTTTTTGGGTTTGCTAAAAAGAGCTCAAAATAGATAAATCGTTAGATTTACGAATCGTAACTTTTCAATAAGTAAACATGCGAGCATGAAAATGAATCAAGCACGAAGCGAAGGAGCATTTTCTGAGCTTCCTTTAGATACATGTATGTTGCTCACCGAAGTCGGTGGACTATAAAGAAATAGTGATGTCGTCAAGTTATCACAAAATCATGACTCTTATTCTTCTCTATAATGACTGAAACCGTGCCGTCACGTCAGCGTGGCCTGAAGAAGGTTCCCGGATTCCTGGGTCAGGTGAGTACAGTCGGAGAATCAAGGGTGCTGGCATCTTTCATTGACTTAATAGCTTCTCATTCTCTGTAGATATTCTATGCTCTGCGACAGACCTCTGTTGCCAAACATGCTAATGTTAGGTATCATCAGAATCGTTGCGATGCGATGTAAGAAGCACGAACATGTAAGTTTTTTTATTCAAGGTTCAATAGTCATTATTCAAGTTTCATTCAACATTTTTCTCTTTGCAACTGAAAAAAGCTCATCATGAAAGTTAATTAAGATTCAATACACTAGTCGAGTCGAATCTGTAGCTGCACGATGACGTACAAACAATTAACAAAGCCATGTCTCTATTCCCTCATTTGTAAATGTTCACTGTTCACTGTTCATGTCTATTCATTGAATAGACGTTTGCGGTCGTGAGAAGAATGTTGAAGGAAAGTTAAAAAGCTATTGAGCTGATTTGGATATAACTTGCAATTTCCTACTGTAGAATTTCTAACATTTTTGATGAGAAAGTGAGATATGGCATTTTTAGCCAATAGTTTTTGCCATAACTTGAAGATATCGTCATAGTTTACCGATTTCGATAATCAACATATCAAAAGAAAGATCAGAAAATGTTTATTCGCTTCGTGCCTGATTCACTTTCATTCACACTCACATGTATTCTTAACGAAAATTTACGATTTTTAAATTGAGCGATTATATTTTGACCGCTGTCCAGCAAACAAAATAGGGGATAAAAGTCTATCACTTCCTATTTGAAAGCTTTAGAATGATATATGCACGATTAGAAGGCACAAGAATCAGGTCTTTATTGTTTGACCCTCTGAGACCTGAGGGTGGCTCAGTGGACCCCTTTTACAAATGCTTAGTTTGCATGCCTAAATCTATATCAAAACAGTATGAATGTTGATTTCTAGTAAAATAATGATGCTTGCGTGTAGCAATCGATATAACTAATCCTTTGAGTGTCTTTCAGCCATCTCAGTAAACACATGCGAAAATATGGTGTTTTGATAAGTCAACGACATTCCGCAAAGTATCAGTTGTACTAAGTGTCAGTTCTACGATGTTTGCTGTCGCCGTGTAACCTCGGATAGTGGATTTTGATGAAGTTGATTTGTTCCATTTAGCAGAACCCTTACATTTGTGCCTTATTTCAAATTTATCCATGCCTATCAGAAATAGGCCTACAAAGAGCCATAATTGCTGAATTTTTAGACCCTCAAAACAGCTATGTAGATCTGAAACTCATTTATCACTGTTGTGAAATCTTTGCCAAAAGTTTGCAACCAACTGCAACTATCACTATAATGATAGGATTCATTTTGAACATTGATTTATGCTGACTTTTCATGTTGGTCGAACAGTTGCTGCATTTTGCGATATTCTAACACAGCGCACATGCACGAGAATTATGCATGCAATGTATGAATTAATTTCACTCTTTATGCACCACCATCGTGCACATCCCGGGTCGGAATTTGCTACGAAAACTTTTAAGTACTCATACGTACTTCCGATAAACTGATGCGCGCCAAACGTATAAGCGCGTCTAAGTTTAGAAACATATCTGTCAGCACTTGTACAGAACCCGCAAGAACTTACAAGGTTGAATACAGAGCCTACACACTTGTATAAATTCTCGCATGCATCTACAAGTTCAGATAAAATTTCGTAAGCTCATGTACAGTCCGTATAAGTTTTGATAAATGCACAATAATGCAAAACATTGATATCTAATAAAACATGTTGATTCAAAACATTACTTACCTGTTATTCAAAGTGTTGTTTGAACTGATTTGTTACAGAGTCGTTGTTAATGCGAATTTTAAGACTGAAAAACACATTAATTGAAACGAACTCAATCGCAAAATTAGCTTTACACCGATGACGAATTCCGTAGAAAACTGAAAAGTTCCGACCCGGGATGTCCAAAATAATTTTTCATCGGATAGTAAAATATTGTGATGGGAATTTCTATAGCCTCTGAGACCCGAGGTGGTCCAGTGGCCTCTTCCCCTTGTCCTATCTGCACCGTAAATCGCTCATTACCAATCACATACGAAGGATGTATAACCACATATTTTCCTGGTATATATCTATATTCTCTTGGTATATATTTGTATGCTTTTCGTATGCTTCTTCAAATGTGGTATGCCATACATACTAAAGCCATACCAGCACAATGTTAAAAGAAAGCATAAATCATGTCCAAAGTATGTTGATTTATGGACTTTTGTCAATAAAGATCACACTAATATTACTACTGTTCTGTAAGTACTGAGACAATGACATTCAATTTGTCAAACTTACGATACTGAATTCGATTTTAATGCGCGTAAGTCTAAGGCATTTAATGAATAATCAATAAATATTCAACCATCAACATTTATGCATTATGTAATTTTGAAATTGAGCATATTATCAATCCGAAGTAAAAACAC